>VDFB02049614.1:0-26455 GCA_007258455.2 Sequoia sempervirens
ATTGTCTAGTTTGTTGTTATGCAAAGTGTTTGACAAAATGTCTGCAAGATAAAATCAGCAAAATTGCAAGGAACAAAATTCCCAGTAGGGTCTTTACAGAAGGATACAAGTTCAGACTTCCCAAGCAATGAGTTTTGTAAAATTTTCATTCACCAAGCATGCTGTGAAGGATGGTCATGCGACTCATGCCTATGATTGGGCCATGAGTTTGGAAGGCGAGGACAAGGCCAATGCCTGGGAAAAGACATCAGTTGATTCCCGTGATGACTGTCAAAACTAACTAAACCTGCATACATAACAATTCCAAGGAAGGATACAAGTCCATACTTCCCAAGAAATGAGTTTTGTAAACATTTAGTCACCAAGCATGGTGTCAGGATTGTCTGATTAATTTGAAGAACAAAAAAGGAGCAACAAATGTTGCTGATAGATGCTCTATAATCTAAGGAAGTCATAAATGGTGACTTTCAAAATATATAACAAGGCCAACAATATAATCAAAACCAACAAGGTGGTGGTGGAAGGCATATCAAGTGAGGTGCCAACAACTGCCCTATTACTCAATGTTGTGTGTGTAATGAGTGGAGCCACTTTCCAATAGTTTTCCCCAATCATCCAAAGAAAAAAAAATTACTTGTGTATCAATGGTATAGGTCATGAGACCATGAGAACAATAGTTGCCCAACCACAAAACAACCAATGTGAATTTGGCTAGCACAAATGAAACCACTTTAACCATCACATGAGGCCATGCAAGGAGGCAATTTATTTGTAGCCTATTGTATTAAATAAAAGGATGTTGAACATAGAAGAAGAAATTCAGATTTTTGTTACAAAGGCACATATAGTCTTACATAAAGCAATTGAACCTTTGTAGAAGTCATCAACACTTGAGTCAATGCTTCCGCAATCCATCCAAACCAACCCTAATTATTGCAAGTCAAGTACTAGACACTTAGTTCCAATGAGGATCAAGGATTATTCTTTCAATGGATAATTTGGATCAAACATTGAATAATACAGTAATCAGCAGTGCCTTGTGGGTGAAAATGTTGCCAAGAGGAACTTGGAGGAAATTGAATAAACAAACATTGTGGCAACATGGTGGCAATAGTTCAAAACAATGTTACTAGTTCGCTTAGGAGAACCCCTAGATCCAAGTTTGGTTCAAACTCAGTCTGGATACCCTATGATCAAATCCACAATCGTGCAAAACAAACCCATATTCAGCCAAGTTCGCTCTACAATAAACCCATGTCCCCGACAAAGAACCCGACTAAAATTTGATGATTTTTTAAACTCTTTTCCTTTTTTACCTCCTAGGTTGACTATTCAACCAAAAAACATGAACCTTAACACTATAAGTAACATCTAGACACTTTGAAACACTAAAACAAACTCATTTTATTTTTACCTTATTTTGAATGCAAAAGGCACAAACCAAATACACTTGTTGAACTTTCATTCTTGTTTGTCATTACACAAATAGAGCTAAAGATTGATCATTAAAGGTCCCAAAGGGGTTGGATTGCCATTCCTACACATTTGCAAAATCTCATTGGCTACCAAGGAGATTGTATAGGAAGATTTTTGGATTGGAGGTAAGATTTTTTTTTCCTTCATTTTATCTTTTAAAATGAACTCTCTTGTTTTGTTATAATTCTTCTATGTTTAAAATATTAAATGAGTTAGGATATATTTTTTTGTTTTCATTTGTTTGGAATGTATTGTTTTCCAAACTTGTTGCCACAAGGATTACAATAGCAAATAGTTCCAACCCAACTTCAAAACAAACACAAATTCATTGTTGTGGAAGTATGTTTACATGATATAGCAAGTTCTAAGTGGGGAGGGGCGATTCGTTTGGATTTGCAATGGGTGTGATGTGAAATATACAAGCTCATATAGTCAAGTGAAAGCCCATTTGTGTGGTATTCATGAAATGGGCATCAAAGCTTTCCCAAGCAAGAAGAGTGCACCCATGCCAACATCTAAAGTGGAGGATATATTAAAGAGCAAGAGCTAGTACAAGAAGCAATTGCCTAGAACATGTCATCCTTTGGTAAGGAAAGGCTCTCAAACAATGAGGACCCTCCTTCCCCATCTATTCCTAAAGTTGTGGTAGAAAGCCACACATTTTCAGCCATGTCTCAAAAAAAGCTTGCTTCACATAAGAGAATGAAGGGGCCATTGGAAAAGCCATTTCAAAATGAAACTCAAGAGACTGCTAATCAATACAATACAAGATGCATCTATGAAAACAATTTGGATTTTAATATTGTTCACACACCATATTGGCAAGAAATGGTGAGCAAAATTAATGAGGCTCCAAAAGGATACAAGGATCTAAGTTATGAGGAGGTGTGTAGCACCTTATTGGCAAAGGAGGTGAAACTTGTAGAAGATTTACTGAAATCCATTAAGAACTTGTAGGTCAAGATAGAGGTGTCCATTATCTTCAACAAATGGAAGGATGTCAAAAATTGGCTCTTGATCAATGTGATTGTATGTAGTCTCCCACCCCTATCTGCCCTTGGACTTAGCAATTTTTCTGATTAACACAGTTTGACAATGTAAAACATTTTGTCAAATAGTTACCCCAATATTGATTTCACAAATTCAAGTCCTCATATACATAAGAAATAAGTATGCTATTCATTTATTCCATACATGAGGGTTACAACCATTTTTAGACTTGACATTCACAGCTGTTCTTAAAAAGAAAATTTACATAACTGAGGCAATACAATATTCAATGCATATTCATTCACCATATGATGCTCCATGAACAATGCTTCCAATTTGGTAAGTGGATTTATCTCTTATATTGACAGGTGCAAACAGCATACAGTAATAAATGATCAGCAATTTCTAAACTGACCTGACTATGCAATCCCCTGACAACATTTATATCTTAGGCCTGAATGGCAGCTGTTGTATGTCTGCTGCTCCAAAACTCCACCTGCTAACCTTCAACGTGACCTCAGCTGAACATGACAATAACATCTAAGAGCCCAGACTTGCACGTGGCTCTTGTTGCTGCTGCTCAAAGACAACCAGACCTTTTTTCTGAAAATCATGGCCTGAAATATGACCAACACTTCCCTGTATAAACTTGGCGTGGGATAGTGAAGGCTTAGGTATGAAGAGCCGGACGTTGGAGGTGATATTACCCATGATCCCTAACTGATGCGCTTGTTATCTCCTCACAGCCAGGTAATTTTAAATGCTGCTGCAGTGAATTACCTCTGCCTACACGTCCCTAACCGCTGTGATGAATCCTCACGGCCTGAGCATGAGATTTGGAGGCCAATATAGATGCAATGCTAACTAATGGCGGCCAAGGAAGGGTTCCAACCAGCCTCACCAATAAATCTTCATTTATATCTGATTCCAATAATTTGTCAAACCAGAATACCACGATCTTCCTTTAATAATACCCTCGAACAGCAAAGAGAGTATATGGTAGCCAATATTATGTGCCAGGCATAGAAGTTTGAGCTTCAATCACCACAGCCTCCCTCGAGTTCTCCTGCAATGTGGTGGCTACCAAACTGAATGCAATAGAGCCACGACCAGCTCACAACCTCCTGAAAGAGGCGTCAAAGTCCTCTATGTAAATACCCACTCTGAAAGATGGACAATCTCCCTACAATTTCCTGATGATTCCTCGAACCCTGAAATAAGAAATCTTCTTGAATTCATTGATGCACAAGCACAACCCCTAAAAATGGAATTGTCTGCAAGCTAGCTTAGGAGATCTTTCACTCCTATACCAAGTTGTTCCTCATGAGGGGTTTCGTCCTCAGTGAAGCTAAGTATTTCCAGACTCTCCAGTCCTACAAAACCCTTAGCGAAAAATTCTTCTTTAACATGATAATAATAAAATGAGCTCCAAATGCCCTTTTTATAATTCCCAAACTCCACACCGAATTTGCATTTAAATTTCATTTCTTTTCATTTAATTACTTTATTCCCGCCTTATAACTCCCTTTTGAATTTGCACTTAACTTTATATTATAAAGTGCACTTTAAAAAACATTTATATCCCACTTTTAATAAAGCCCTTTAATATTATAATAATGTATAAAGTTAATTAATTTAAATTAACTTTATAATTAACGTTATTAAATTTAAATACATAGGACCATTGAATGACCAAGATGTCTCCAAGATATAAATCCACTATCATTCCCAAAATAGAAAGATTGCCAACCGACCATTCCAATCACCCTCTATGACTTACTATAAATCATAGTAACGAGACTCGCCAGGACTCGGCGAGTCCCGAGTTGAGTCACCCTGGCCGAGTCCTGGGGGCTTAGACTCGGACTCGGTCGAGTCCTGCCGAGTCCTGGCTGGACTCGCCGAGTTTGGTGGACTCGCCAAACTCGCCGAGTCCAGGCGAGTCTTGTCAGCAAGACTCGGCAATAGGCAGGGTTTGAAATGTGCAAAAAATTACGCGAATTTTAAAGTTCAAAATTGTTTTTTTTACTTATTGCGGTCGCAAAACGATGTACCATGAAGGTTTGTGTGGTTTTGGGAGGTCTTAATTTGGGTTTTCAGGGAAGGCTCCTCTGACTTTACTCGCATCGCAACAGTAGGTAAGCCTGTGGCGCCTCTCAACTCAAGAAGCACCGCACTCTCCAATGCTTCCACCCCACAAGGCACCGCCTTTAACCCCATAGGGGCACTTCAGACTCTGCAGTGCACTGCCCCCAAACCCTCGCAATGGGCATTTCCCTTGACCCCATTGGGGGCGCTACCCCCAAACCCTTGCAAGGGGCACTACCCCTTGACCCCACTAGGGGCGCTACCCCTCAACCCCACTAGAGGCACTATGCCTAGACCCCCACAAAGAGCACTGCCTCTCAACCCCATTAGGGAAATTGCCCTGATACTTGAGATTATGGCTGTTGCATCATCCATGACCTATCTTAGACACATTCGTAGGAAGGACGCAGGCTCCTTTGAGCCATAGACTTCTAGTTATTGTTTTGAATCTTTTGATATTTCATATTTGTTTGGAACATTTGATGTCATGGATTTCATATTCGATGATTTTTGTATACATTTGACTATATTTATATATCTAAGTGTGTTATTTCCTTCAGCAGCTCAGCTACAATTTGTGTACTTTATGCTTATGTGATCGATGTATACTTGTGTATGTGGTCAAAGTATCTTCTATTTGATTAGTTTATTGTGTCTCTAAAGTTTATTTATCAAAGGGTGCATGAAACAAGTTTTGAATCCTTAAAATCTCTATATTTCTAGGGTTTTTTCTATTTTTGTCGAAGTTTGCGCCTAAGTCCGGGTAATCGAAAGTGTCAGTCCCGAATGGTCACTCCTAGCTGAACCGAGCTAAGTTCCGGAGTCTCTGCTACTATGCTATAAATAGGTGTATAGCTAAAGCCTAGCAAAGCTTCAGTAATAAGAGAAACCTCATGTAATGCCCGAGCCGAAGCAACAAATAGAACCATCAATGATTGAACACTCCAAATATACCTCTTTGAAGGGTCCTCCTAACCAACCTTAGACGAGGACTGCGGATGTCCTCGCTAGACAGCTTCAGAACAAGCAGGTTAGCTCCTTTATTAGATCCTTGTATAGCCGATTGGTTAGGAGGGTCAGCAAGGATGCATTCCCCGGGAGAGAGAGTTTGATTGTTCTTGTTGGACAATGATTGATCACAACAGCATTGGCTTCCCTGTGAGTTCACAGCCTTCTCGACGGCATTGTGATTATTCCCGAAGTTTTGAGCGTATTATGCAATTTCATGGATAAGCCACTATATACTTAACGCTTTTATTAAAGTCAAATTGACTTTATATTTTTAAATCACTTAAATATTCTCAAAAAGTGATTTAATATTTTAAATCACTTAAATGAATAAAGTGCACCAAGTATTTAATTCATGAACTATTGAGATGAATTAAATATTATTTAAAAGATTTTAAAACCTAAAAGTGGCGTATCTTTCTTGAAATGCGTGCCTTTGCATAAAAGGGCATTTCTGGCAATAGAAAATGATATCTTTTGACCATTTCTCTTTGCCTTGAGCATTTTGCCTGTGCATTCTCCTGTGATCAGGGTTTGAACAACTGCCATTGAAGAACGTTACCTCTTCAGTGTGAGCACTCTTGAGATTGTGGAATATCAGTCGAATCAGTGCATGTTGAGAGCTTCAGCCAGAGGTTCTACAGATTGATACAGAGATTATTTACATTGAGATTTCTTTGTTTGCAAATAAATGAGGGTTTCTACATCATGAGGTGACCTCTTCAGCATTCCTTCAGTTATCATTTTGGTTTCTTCAGCAGCTGACTTGGCCGTACATTTTGCATTGGGATTTGTGCCTCTCTGGAAAAGGCGTGTGAAGGGAACTTGAAGAAACGCCTTCCTCTTTGCTGGTTTCTGAGCTTCAACATTGGCGTCCAGTATTTCTAGAGCCTTGTGTCCAGTTTCTGAGCAGGAGAAACCACTTCTGGAGTCTTGGCGTGCTTTCATGCTTGATTTCATCATTTCCAGCTGTAGATCTGGCAATTTCTTTATTTAAAATAACTGGAGATTTTCGGGTATGTCTGTTATACATGATCTTATTGTTTCAGTATAATAAGCACTTCTGCATTTCCATTTTGTGAGAAATTGCTTTAAATTTCATTTTACAAGCAAAAATATGCTGCGCCCCTTCTCTTCTGTCTATTAAGAATTCTCTAAAAAACTTAAAAAAACATCTTAAGACTTAAGAAAATAAGGGTTTTGAGCTGAGAGCCAGCAGGGCTCATCCCAGTGGTATCAGAGCTTACATCCTGCCAGCTTGTGGGGTTTGAGAAATTTATGAAGTCAAATAAAGAGGGTTTTGGCAAGTCCTATTTCAGAGGGGGTCCTAGAAATCAGAGAGGCGACCAAAATCCTTTTCCACCATTTCCATTTGCAGATCAGGAGGAGGAATTAGATTGGGACAATATGGTGAACAGGGCTGGAGAAAGTTCTCACAGGAATACTTGGGAGGATGAGGACAGAGAAGCTAAAGACGTGCTTAGAGGTATGGTTGCAGGGCAAGAACAGGTGGCAACTATTCTTCAACAACTCAGCACGAATGTTCAAAATTTGTCAATAAACAGAGCTCATAGTCTGGATCCAGATCGAGATGGCAGTATCCATAGAGAGCCACAGAGAATTATAGATCCAGTACGCACCTATGAGAGAGCTACATATCCCACGTTCACCAGAGATGATGCTGAGGAAGTGGACGAAGCTGAACAAGGTGGTGAGATTAATTTTGCAGATAATATTATGGCTATGCATGATGAGTGGGATAACTTGCCACCAAGGGTTAAGGAGCACCTTAACTTTGACAGATTCATGAGCCAGAAGAGAGAGCACACCAGGAATAGGAATGACAGGCGTCCTAGACACAAACAGAATGATCTCAGACAGGCAACCAGCAAACTAACCTTAGTTCACTATGATGGCAGTGGCAGAGTTACAGCACGTGCCTGGGTTAGTAAACTGGATACATTCCTGACACTACGCCCCATGCCTAAGGAGGATGCCATTCGTTTTGCAGCACTTCATCTTGATGGCGTAGCACATGACTGGTGGATTCATGGTATGACTACTCTTCATCATGACAGGATTACCTCGTACCAGGAGTTTACTGATAGACTGGTAGAGAGATTTGACAGAAGGGATCCTGAGCTTTTCTTCAGAGATTTAGCACAGCTGAAACAGTTAGGTAGCTTGGAATCGTACATTGGTGAATTCCAAAGACTATCTGTGATGGTGACAGGGATCTCAGAGAGAAGGCTGGTCATATTGTTCATTGAAGGTCTTTTCGAGCCCATGAAAGGTTGGATAAAAGCATTTGATCCACCTACTTTACAGGAGGCAATGAGGAAAGCTCGCAGCATGGAGCTATCTACACCTCGTAAGCCTTTTAGCTCGAAGCCTACCACCTCATACACGGAGAATAAATCAGATCCAAAGAAGGATGATAATGCAGATCAGAAAAAGAAATTTGCAGCCCCTTTAGATCGAGAAACTATGAATGATTTACGAAGAAGGAAACTCTGTTTTTACTGCAAAGGTCCGTATGACTTTAATCATGACTGCCCCCTCAAACCTAAAGGGCAAAACAAGCACATGGAGTGGTTTTATGAGGGAGAAGCATTGACTGATTTTTCTGATCAGCAAGCTCCAATCTATGATACAGATGGAGAAGAGTCAGAGAACGAGGCAGAAATTGTAGTGGAAACAGAACTAAAAGAGGCTCATATGTCCAGCATGCAGAAAGAGGGTTCTTTCAGACTCCGTGGGATCCTAGCTGGTCAAAGGGTCATTTCTCTTCTAGATACAGGTGCAACCCACAATTTCATTGATTCACGGTTAGTAGAGAAACGGGGAATTCAAACTCAGCAGTTTGAAGGCATACGTGTGAAGGTTGCAGATGGATACACTCTCAACTGTGAGAGGATGATACCTGACTTGCCTTTGAAACTTAACAATTTTGAGTTCAAGGCAGATTTTTATGTTGTAAACATGGGAGGTACGGACATAGTACTTGGCATGAAGTGGCTTCATGCAATAGGTGAGTTCACGCTTAATTTGCGTGACATGGAGATGAAATTCACCGTTGATGGCACAAATCATATTCTAAAAGCCATCAAGGACAGCAACCTCAGAGAAATTTCACTCCGTAGAATGGAACGCTTGATTCGTAATGATATGGTAGAGTGGGCTGCTGAGTGCAAGCTAATGCCTTCACAGTTGAATCAGCAAGCTTCTTCATACCATCCAGATGTGTAGGAACTTCGAATCAAACATGCGAAGGTGTTCAGTGCAATTCCACCTGGTAGACCTCTTGATAGAGGTATTGAGCATATTATAGAGTTGGATGAGGGCACGAAACCGATCATGATTACTCCTTACCGGCACCCCAAGCGTCTGAAAGATGAGATTGAGAAAACTATTCAGGAGCTTTTAGCTATGGGGCACATCAGGTTGAGTAAGTCACCTTTTGCTTCATCAGTTGTTTTGGTGAAGAAAAAGGATGGTACACTTAGGATGTGTATTGATTACAGAATGCTCAACAGGAAAACCATAAAGAACAGGTATCCTATTCCTCGGATAGATGAGTTGATAGACAAGCTTCATGGAGCTTGCTACTTCTCAAAGATTGATTTGAGAACAGGTTATCACCAGATCAGAGTCCGAGAAGAGGACATAGAGAAAACTGCGTTCAGATGTCACTGTGGACACTTTGATTTCTTGGTTATGCCATTCGGTTTAACCAATGCTCCAGCCACGTTTCAGTCTACAATGAACAGGGTTTTCCATCCTCACTTGAGGAAATTTGTATTAGTGTTCTTCGACGAATCCTGGTTTATAGCAAATCATGGGAGGAACACATGGTTCACTTGGATGAGGTACTGAGTATACTTGACAGGGAGTCCTTGTATGCCAAGGAGTCCAAGTGTGCTTTAGGCATGGCAGAGCTTTTATATCTGGGACACATCATCAGCGGTGCAGGAGTTAGCATGGATCCAGAGAAGGTTCGAGCCATCATTGATTGGCCTACACCTGAGACTTTGACACAGCTCAGGGGTTTTGTAGGATTGTGTGCCTTCTATCGTCGGTTTGTTAGTGGGTTCTCGCGGCATGCTGCGCCACTAACTGATTTGACTAAGAAGGGTGCTTTTGTGTGGACACCACTAGCGCAGGCGTGCTTTGAGAAGTTCAAACTTCTCATGACTACGTGTCCAGTCTTGGCTCTACCTGACTTCACTAGACCCTTTGAGTTACATTGCGATGCCAGTGGTGAGGGTATTGGTGCAGTTATCATGCAGGATCGACACCCGATAGCTTTCGAGAGCAGGAAGCTAAGAGGTCCTGAACGGAGCTTCAGTATCTATGATAAGGAAATGTTGGCCATTATGCATGCCATGGCCAAATTCAGGCAGTATTTGATTGGTAGTAAATTCACTGTGAAAACCGATCATAATAGTCTGAAGCATTTTCTTGGGCAGCGAGATCTTAATGAGAGACAACAAAAATGGGTCAGCAAGCTTCAGTCTTACGATTTTGACATCTCCTATGTCAAGGGCACTCAGAATGTGGTTGCTGATGCTTTATCTCGCCGTCCTCACTTGAGTTCTATTACACTGGTTTCAGAGGACTAGAGACATCTGATAGTAGCAGAGTATGCTAAGGACCCATGGGCCTCTAGCATAGTAGATGGATCAGTGTTGGATGACAGGTATTCACTTGTAGATGACCTTATCATCTACAAAGGGAGGATTTTATTGGTCCCAGGTTCTGAGATGGGGGACAGGGTTTTGAGGTCATTACATGATTCACCCATGGCAGGACATCCCGGGTACTATAAGACCTATAGGCAGGTACGGGAGAGATTCTCTTGGAAGGGTCTCAAGTCCTATGTTCTCCAGTATGTCAGGGAATGTCATGTTTGTCAGCAGAACAAGCAAGAGCACACATACCCTGCAGGTCTACTACAGCCGCTTCCTATTCCTGAGAGGAAGTGGGATTGTTTATCCATGGACTTCGTCACGGGCTTGCCAAAAGCTCAAGGGAAGGACAGTATTTTCATGGTGGTAGATCGATTGACGAAATATGCACACTTTTTCGCAATCACTACTACACACACGGCTACTCAGGTGGCAGATTTGTTCTTCCGAGAGGTATTCAGGCTGCACGGTTTACCTCGCAGTATAGTTAGCGACAGAGACAGCAGATTTATGAGTAACTTCTGGCAGGAGTTATTCAAGCTTTGTGGGACAGAGCTCACCCCTAGTACCAGCTACCACCCCCAGACAGATGGGCAGACGGAGATCGTCAACAAATGGGTGGAAGGGTACTTGCGTAACTATAGTTCAGGGCAGCAGAAGGCATGGGTGAGGTGGTTATACCTATGTGAGTACTGCTACAACACCACCCATCACATGAGCATCCAGATGACACCTTATCGTGCATTATATGGATACGATCCTCCTAGCTTTCTTGACTTATTGCTGAGTGACAGTAGAGTTCCCAATGCTAGTGATTTATTACAGGAGAACCAGGATATTATGAGGGCACTCAGGGAGAATATACAGAAAGCCCAAAATCAGCAAAAACAATATGCTGATCAGAGACAAGTAGAGCGGTCTTTCGAGATCGATGATTTGGTGTACCTGATGCTTCAGCTTTATAGGCAGTCTACCCTTAGTAAGAAGGGCTCCGAGAAACTTAAGCCGCGATACTATGGGCCTTTCAGAGTTGTCAGACGTGTGGGTCAAGTGGCTTATGAGCTGGATCTTCCGGTGGACAGTAGGGTTCACAACGTGTTCCATGTGTCGCGCCTCAAAAAGGCGTTGGGACAACACGTAATTCCTTCAATTGATTTGCCACCCCTGGATGATGAGGGGAAATTAGTTTTGATACCTGAGCCCATTCTGGACTCCAGAGAGCGTCATCTTCGGAGGCGGGTCATCAAGGAATACTTGGTTAAGTGGAGGGATCTACCGACAGAGGATGCGACGTGGGAGAGTGACAGTATTCTTCAGCATCCGGCTTTGAGTTTGCTTGTCGACAAGCAAATTCGGGGAGGGCGGACTGTGATGTCCCCTCTCTAGTCTGTTCTCGGGAACAGTGTGTTAGCCCTTTATTGGACCCTTGTGGGCTAGCCAGATTGGTTAGAGGGTCAGTGATGCATTCTGGAGAGTTTGATTGTTCTTGTTTTCAGTGGACAGTGATTGGATCACAGCGAGCGTTGGCATTCCAGGAGTTCACAGCTTCTGACGGCACGGGATTATCCTGAGTTTTGAGCGTATTATGGAATTTTAAGTGATTAAGTTAATTATTTAACTTAAACGCCTTTTTATTAAAGTCACATTGACTTTAATAATATTTTTATATCACTTAAAATGTTCAAAAGAGGGATTTAATATTTTAATGGCTTAAAATATTAAAAGTGCGCCAAGTATTTAATTCATGAACTATTGAGATGAATTAAATATTAATTAAAAGATTTTAAAACCTAAAAGTGGCGTATTCTTCTTGAAATGCGTGCCTTTGCATAAAAGGGCATTTCTGGCAATTGAAACTCATATCTTTTGACTATTTCTCTTTGCCTTGAGCATTTTGCCTGTGCATTCTCCTGTGATCAGGGTTTGAACAAACTGCCATTGAAGAACGATACCTCTTCAGTGTGAGCACTCTTGAGATTGTGGAATATCAGTCGAATCAGTGCATGTTGAGAGCTTCAGCCAGAGGTTCTACAGATTTATACAGAGTTTATTTACATTGAGATTTCTTTGTTTGCAAATAAATGAGGGTTTCTACATCATGAGGTGACCTCTTCAGCATTCCTTCAGTTATCATTTTGGTTTCTTCAGCAGCTGACTTGGCCGTACATTTTGCATTGGGATTTGTGCCTCTCTGGAAAAGGCGTGTGAAGGGAACTTGAAGAAACGCCTTCCTCTTTGCTGGTTTCTGAGCTTCATCATTGGCGTCCAGTATTTCTAGAGCCTTGTGTCCAGTTTCTGAGCAGGAGAAACCACTTCTGGAGTCTTGGCGTGCTTTCATGCTTGATTTCATCATTTCCAACTGTAGATCTGGCAAATTCTTTATTTAAAATAACTGGAGATTTTCGGGTATGTCTGTTATACATGATCTTATTGTTTCAGTATAATAAGCACTTCTGCATTTCCATTTTGTGAGAAATTTGCTTTAAATTTCATTTAACAAGCAAAAATATGCTGCGCCCCTTCTCTTCTGTCTATTAAGAATTCTCTAAAAAAACTTAAAAAACATCTTAAGACTTAAGAAATTGAGGGTTTTGAGCTGAGAGCCAGCAGGGCTCATCCGCAGTGCACAGAAAATTAATTCAATCGGACACATGTACAGTGAATACAGGAAAACCCTCCTCTTGAGGGAGAAAAACCCAGCAACAATATATCTCTTATATATTGAATAATAATGAAGTCACTCTTACAATAAATGAAGGCCTAACACATGCACTACAATCTGATTCTGTGAACTATCAGATTGAAGATAATCTCAGCCAACTATAAGAATTAATCTTTTCTCAAGTAAAGAACTCGAACTGCCTTGGAAGTAATACGCCCTTCACAGAATAATATTGAACTTCTCAATTGATGATCGAATGAATAGAACTCATCTAGTATATATACAAAAGGAGAAGAAGAGACGCATCCAATGAGAGAGAAGTCGGCTTCATTATACTCGTGCCTCTTGACATTGCGTTTCACCAAGAAGAGAAGTCGGCCTTGAAGGAGTGTGACGACTTTCCAAAAATAAACAAACATTAAATTATATTCAATGAAAGACATGTCACTTCAAATGTCTTATGTCGGCCCAGATGAAAAGTCGTGCCACTTCATAGAAAATAATCTACACAATTTAAATTGTCTTTAATGCGCGGGTTTGGAAGGATCGGCTGCCACTCTTGCTAAATAACATCAATGAAACAAGTGGAGTTGAAGCTCCCTTCTTGAACTCCTCCATTTTCTCTTCTTTTCTCTCATCCTTCCATCCCTCATGAGTTAATCTTGATTGGGTGAAAACTTCCTTTATGAAAACATAATATTTTCCTTCTCCACTTATTCAAGATATTATCCTTCGTTGAATCAAGGTATCTTTCCTCCTTCATCCTTCATTTCATTTTCTTGTCATTATATTATAGCATAAAATACTGCTCACATTCGGCACTACACTTGGATTTTCCACATCTCACATTTGTCTAAGCATGTAGCATAGGCACACAAATTTTATTTAGACTAACTGTAGTCACATTCCTAAATTCACAGGCATACTATTGACGACCATTGAGTCAAAAGGATAAATTGCATAGTTGCACGGAGACGTGTCTCCAACCCCCTTGGACACATCTCAAGTGCTATGATGTGTTTCCCCCTACCTGAAACTTGTCGGAGACATCCCTACTTGCAAGAGACATCTCGCCAATGTTTCAATTTTTCATTTTAAAAAAGCAAAAAAACCCTACATTTCAACAACTATCCATATGAAAAGAAAAAAAACAAATCAACATTTCTGAATTTCAATATGTAGTATGAACTCTCTAACTCTTTGACATTTGTGTGTTTAAACTTTAAATTTAATGTTAAACTTTACCAATGTTCTTGTTTTAAAGTTCAATGTCATGATATTTTCAATTTAATGTAGCAAATTTATAAATTATTAAATTATATTTTTTTAAAATGGCATCTCTAAGTACCCTATGTAAAAGTATGCAAGAGCATTCATGATTAAGTTTTCAAATATTTCAAATCTAACAATTCCAGTAGCAAGTTTGTAATGCATACCAAGGGTATAGGCTCCAAAATGCTGGCAGGAATAGGATATAATGGAAAGAACCTTGGCAAGGATGGCAAGGGATACTCGAATCGCCATCCCATCATAGTAAAGGAAAGACCACCATTTGAGGCCTTGTACATGGAAGCATGGAAATTGGTGAATGTAAAATCAAGGACATCCATGGAAGGTGAAAGCTCCACAACATTATTTTGTAAAGTCTCAAAATGATTATATGTTGTCTCCAAGACATGAACAGCAATCTAAGCAGGTAGGGAGGAGCAAAACCCTACTTCAAGAGGACAAAGAACCTTAAAAGGAGGAGCAAACAGTGTATAAGAAAGAAAGAACTAAGGAGATTCTATTCGCCTTTATTCCCTACTAACTAAGCCCAAAAAACTTAAGAAGGCATATGGGTAAACAAGGTAAAGAATCCATCTTTTGTTTCATTTGCAAGAAAAAGAAAATATTGCAGAAGAATGTAGGTTTCTTGTTCTTTGTTGTAGAAGAAACAACCATTATAGAATGATTTGCTGTAATGTCCCCTTCTCAGTAGCCACCTGGATATTATTTTTGCCTTTATTTATTCCCAAAGACAAAAAGGAGAAATAAGGGAATAAAATATTAAATTAATTATTTATAAAGTTATCTTAAAAATATAATATCATAAGGTGACTTTATATTTAAATAATAAAGTGACTAAAAATAAAATAATATCAAAAAGTCACTTAAGAGAATAAAATAATATTTTCTCCTAGAAGCTTCTTGGAGGTGATTGTAAATTCTTTATAAGGAGCTTATTGGAGACTAATTGACATATCTTGAGTTTGCATATTCACATACCAGCATTGGTGAAGCTTGAATGTTTGATTGCCTAAGGGTTTGAAGACTCTAAGGTACCGGTTTCAATTGTGAAATATCAATCTTAGCTGGAGTTGAGAGATATTTTAGTCTTCTTCATTGGTACAAATTTTTTGGAGGATTCGAATTAAGGAAGCATTGGCAGATTTTGTGAGGATATTTTGCAGTTAAGGAGCACTTCGATTTTGTGAACAACGAGGATGAATTTTGCAAGAGAAGGCTGGTTCGATTTCATTTATATTTCTGCCAAGAAACCGTGTGATTTTGAGGGGCCAGTCGCTCTTGTATAAGGGGCGATTTTGATATAGAGAGACAATAAAAATCCGTCTATGCTCTTGAAGGGATCGCTGGGTTACTAGAAGGCTGGGCAAAGCATTGGGGAGCTCATTGTTGGCATCTTCTTTAAGGATCAACCAAATTTTGGTGGCTGCCATCTTTAAACCAGGTTCCCTATTTGCTCATGTTTTGCATTGCATTATTGTAGAAGAATTCGCTGTCTCAAAACAGTGAATAACATTATCATTTTCAGTCACATATAGATTTGCATTTAGGAGGTCTGATCGCTGTCTCAAAGCAGCAGCATATCATTGTAACTTCAGTATATGGTCATGTCAATATAAGGAGGCATGGTACTGCATATAAGTTAAGGTCTGATATTGGTGTCAAATATAGTTCATTCCCAGCATTGTAATCTCATTGCAAATATCAAATGGAGAAGATGAAGTTTGGCTGCCAATTGTTTGTCAAAATGCCAAGTTGATGTACCTTCATATCAGTTTAAGTAGTTTGCATGCTAAATGTTTGTTAAAATGCCTATTAGTTGTAGTTGCCATTTTCAGTCACTTATATGCATTTGAAAATACAAAAACAGCTTGCATATCATTTCTATTGCATTAGTAGATATCTTGCATTATTAGAAAAGCATTCAAACAGCATTTGCATCAATCAAAACCAAAAAGAAACAAACCGAAAACCATTACCAGCAAGACAGAAGGTTGCAAGACAAGTGTTTGTGAAAATTCCTAAGGCAGAAATTCAGGGGTTTTAGATCAGATTTGGCAAGGCACTTTACATTTGCAAAGCACACACCACGAAGGAGCATATGTTTCATTGCAAGGATGGGAAAAGAAGTTTTTTGCCAAGACAAAGGGGAGAGAAAAGTCAAAAGACATTCAAAGGAGATAACAAACAAGTTGATTTGAGTATGTGCATAGCTAACAACTATTGCTGTCATTGCAAGGTTGGAAGACATTAGGATGGCAAGCATTTGAAGCTCCATCCAAAGCTTCTCACAAAGAATGGTAAAAGCAAGAGTGAGCAGCCACAAGGGGAAGAGAAGCACACCAAAGCACCAAGTACAAATAGAGAACAGCTGTCAAGTGAGTTTACATCACCATTGAATGGTAAAGGTAGGCTATTTGATACATGAAAGAGTTGTTTACTTAATTTGCAAAGTAGAGATGGGTGAGTTGATTTCATTTGTATGGGTATATCGATAGCACTCCCAAGTTTTTTTCTATGGATTGAGTGGTGTTCATTTTTCTAACTCCACTTGTAGAGAAAACAGGGAGTATGTTGCAAGAGAAAAATGTATGAGGTAATAGATAAATTTCAGCCTTAACATTTCTAGCAAAATTGTTGAAAAAATTGTCACATTCACTTGTTTAAAAGCAAGAAAGGGTTGTTTACTGCTTGTTGCATAAGAGTTGAAGCAATATAAGAACAATTAGAACATGGGCAGCTTGAAGGAAACAATTTCAAAGTTGTAGACATGTATGCATATATTGTTGTAAAAGTGTCGTTTTGAAGTTAATCATGAATTGGGTAACATGGGCAGCACTATGACATATTTGTAGTGACCCATAGTTGCTGGGAGACGCAAGGTACTGGTACTAGTACAGGGACGGGGACACCAATCAAATTAGGGTACGTGAGTTAAATGAATAAGAAGATGGCTATTTTATATGTAAATGATTCACCGGAAATTTTGGGTACGGGGACTGGTACATTGTATATGTTCCCAAAATGGAGTTTCCCGGCAACTATAATTTGTAGGTATTGTATGTATATAATTCCTTCGATTGAGCATGGGCTGCACTAAAGCATATTTAAGTGGTGTAGGCATGTAAACTTTCATTAATTACATGAGGACAAGAAGCTCCTAGCAAGATTGACAATTCTAGGTAACATGGGCAGTGTTGTGAACATGTTTTTGGGTGTTGTGAGCATACATATTTTCATTCTATGGCAATTAACCATTGTAACATGTAGCATGTCTCACTTCTTGTTTGATATTGCAAGAAGAAGAAACTATTTCAGCTTACATGGGCAAGCAAAGGAGACATTTTGTTTGTCATAGATGTCCAGAGGACAGTCAAGAGCATAACAATGATGGATTATTGTTGTATTATGCACAAAACCATAGTTACAAGACCTGCCAAGACTCGGTGAGTCGCAAGGCAAGTGGCATGTTGTGAACTTTTCACACATCACCCCATTGCAAATGGGGACCCCCAGTAGTTTGCTAGTTTTTAGGGTTTTTCCTCCACGCAACAGTTTCATAAGGTCATTGCTTTGAGAGTTTCAAGTCAGAGTTTTGAGTAGTCACCCAAGCCAACTGGAGAATCCAAGCCCGAAACAGTGCCTAAACATCATGGAAGTGCTTAGAAGGTCCAGAAGACGAGGATCGCTTTGTGCTTTGGGCCAATTTTGACACTTCCTACTTTTTAGGGAATCTGCTTTTTTGCTTTTTCGCTTTTTCATTTTTGGCATTTTTGGACCAAATGGAGTTCCCTATTTTTTAGGGATTTTTCTTTTTCTTATTTTAGAAAGTCAACCTTGGTCAACAAGTCAACGTTTCCATCTTTAGAACCAAAAATCAACAAAAATTTTGCAAAAGGTCATTGAAAAAATCAAAGTGAAAATCTAAAAATCAAATAAAAAATCGAAAAGTATTGGAAAACAAGGGAAAATCCGAGAAAATCAACCCAAAATCTGAAAAATCATTGAAAATCATCAGTCAAAAATCATGTGAGAGAAATCGCCAAAAAAATCAACCACAAAGGGCATGAAATCTGTGGGATAAATTTTGCCTAAGTCTTCGAAATAAAATTCGGCCATCAAGAGGAGAATATCAAGAAGACAATTATGAGGTCGGCCCTTTAAAAATAAGGGGACATGGCATAGAAGTGAGGAAGTCCCGCCCTGCCTTGATTGAAAATGGCAAGCCTCCTTCAAAGTCCGCCATGCCTTGGAGAAAATGGCATGTAGGTCGGGCTCTTAAAAGAAGGGACGCCCAAGGAAGTCTAAAGTCCGCCTTGACTTGGCAAAGACTCTCAAAGTCCTACCAGCCTTGGCAAGGCACTTGGGAAGTCCTACTCTGTGCATGAGAAAGGGAAAAAATTGAAATTTTGCTAAGTCTCTTTGATGCTCAGGGAAGAAAAACTGGAAATTTGTCTAAGCATGGAGGCCTTAGAAGGGGAAAAAAATTGAACTTTGGCTAAGTATTTTAATGCTTTAGAGGGAGAAAATGCGAATTTTGACTAAGGAAGAATATGGAAGGCAAATGTCAAGAAGGGAAAATGCTTGAGAAAGTCCGCCATACTTTGATGGAAGGTGGAGAGAACTTGAGGAAGTCTGCCTAGGCCATGGCAAAGGGAAGTGTGAAGTCCGCCTAGCATAAGAAGGAGAGGAAAGATCAAAAAATTTGCCTAAGTATGAATGCCTAAGACAAAGATTGGTGAGTTTGGCTAAGTGCACAGAGGAAAATGCACATGGAAAAGAGGCAAGAAAGTTCGCCCTTGGCTAGAAAGGATGAGAATTTGTCATAAGTATCATGGAATTTTGCCTAAGGAAGACATCCAAACATATACTTTGCCTAGAGAAATTCGTCCAAACAAGAGAAAGTTTGATTTTGGCATAAAAAAATGTGCCTTGCACAATTTAAAGGCCGCCATGGCAGAAGAAAATGAGGATCTGGTGTGACATTTATTAACGAGATGGCTAAAATTTCGACTTGGCTAGACGAAAATCGAAGTAAATTTGGAAAATAAACATTTAGCCAAAGAAAAAGGGAGAAAAATTAAAATAGCCATGGGTCCAAAAACGAACGGGTTGGAAATAAATTAAATATTTTAATATTTTAATAATTTATTTCCAATACTCAGAAATTTAAAATGCCTTGGACAAAATGGAATTCGCTAGAGATGTATCGGAAGAAAATAAATTGCACCGGACAAAGATAAAATCCATGGGCAAAATTAAATTTGCCATGAATTAAAACTTGGAAAAGTCGAATTTAATTAGAATATAATATTTTCAAAATTTCGAAAATCAAAGATAAACATCTAAGCAAAAATCGAATTTTGGAAAATCAAAGAGATTTGCCTGGATAAGCTCGCCATGAAGTTTTTTCGAAAAATAATGGAAACTTGTCTATTTGAAGAAGAGAAAACAAATCGAAATTGAGAGAGAAAGAGGCAGTTGCTAAAACAAATCAAATTCTTCAGCGTTATAATGAGTTTCATCAACTCATTTTTCACAGACACAGCTGAAGAGAAGATAATCTCTCGAAATTATAAGACGATCAGTTGTACTGCAAGCAAGATTGATTTTTAGAAGGAATAATTTTATGCTGAAGAAGCAATTTTTTTCGAGGAAGTGAAGAAGTTCTTGGCTGAAAGTCGAATTTCTTAGCAAAATAGGCGCACTTCATTACTGGATTAAATTCTCGAAGTTTGAATCTGATCTGCAACCAGAAGTTTTTTTCCTAAGGTTTGGAGTTCAATTGAATGAATTCATCATTTCTCCTTCTATCTTTTTCATCTTGGCTAAGTTCTGGCTAAAATTTCAATTAAATTCATTTACTTTCAGCTTGCTTTTTCGCAGAAGTTTAATTATTCAATGAGCTTAAACTAAAATATTTGAACACAAGGCACGAAAAATAAATTATTTTTAAAAAGTCTCCATAATAATGTTAGTATTTTTACTACAGGTTAATGACCACAGCAGGAGAGTCATCAAAGAAGGTGCCAATGAAGTTCGCCAGCAAGGGGTTACAGCGAGAGTCAAAGATAAATTCAAAGTGGAAAAATGTTGCAGACACCGATCTGGGACATGTTGACTTCATAGAGTTCAAGAAAAGAGTATATGGACATGATGGACTTCCGACACCAATTGCCAGATGAATGGTGAGGAATGGAATTTTTCAAGCAGCTGGATTCCCGCCTGCGATGGATTGTGTTGAATTAATGGTAGAATGTGCCATCCACTACGATGCTCAAAAAAGACAAATCATTGCACCTGACGGAAGAGTTCTGGCTCACCTGGGCGAGGTAGCAATACAGGAGACATTCGGCATCCCAGCACATTCCCGTACCGTCTACAAAACCAAGGAGGAAGCCAAGGGATTGTATGATAGCCAGTCTAAGTTATGCGCCACAAATGTTAATAAGGCATGGCTGGAGAAGCCTAGAACACGTTAAAGAAGATGCCTAAGAGGCCATGCCGGACAAACTTCCTCTTTTCTTTCCAGATTGGTTGATATGGCGGAAACTTGGGACAACCTTCCAGATGTTCAGGAGAGACTCATTCCATGCCTCAAGGTACTGGAGGGTGTTCCAAGGGAAGAGTTGGTCGAAGGAAAGGTGATTTCTCAAGTAGAGCAAAATTTTATGATTTTCAACACCATTGGTTTTGGGCAGTGACACACGGAGAGAGATTCTAGAGAAGGCTAAGATGGATGGGTCAGAGTTGAGGAGCAAGTTAAAGAAACTGAGAAAATTTATATATGATAGTTGCAGCATGTGTTTGACTAAGAAATTGTCCCTCGAAAACCATTACGCAAATGGAGAGGTTGAAGACAAGGTTCGTGGGAGGTTTTCTTTCTCTCAAGTATCAACCACTATGAGACAGATTTCGTAAAAGTGGCAAATCTCTTGGCCATCCGGAATGATTTTGTGAGGCAAGAGGCAAATTGGGAAAGCACCTTCGCCAAATGTGTCGAGGATTTGGATGGACTTGAATTCAGGATTAGCATGCTGCCGCTAGTCACGATGGAGGAAGTTGTCATGATCGTGTCCAGATTCATCAAGCACAATGCTGCCCAAGAAGATAGGGACGCCTTCCCTTGATGATAGCTCCAACTGCCACTTCACTACTTTTCACTGCTTGTTTATTGGTTGATAACTAATGTTATTTTGGGAAACCCTAATTAGGGTTGGGTTGTATTAATCTTGGCCATTGATGTTGATTTAATCTTGGCCCTTCATTTGATTTTGAAAACTCTATTTAAACTGGTGATCTCCCACTTTCATGGGTGCGGAGATAGTGTATGAAATTGTTGCATTGAGACTATTTTCAATAATAAAAGCTCTTATGCATGATTTGCTTTGAATCACTTTTATTGTCAAGTAGTAAGCAAGGTTGCATAGCTTCTTCTACCATAGATTAGACTTAGAATTAAATTAAGTAGAATTTGCTTTGAATGTTGGTTAAGTGAATGCGAGATTGATCGTATAGATTAAATGGTGAAATATTGCTCATACTTTCTTCGGATGGATGATTTTCATTCGATGCGTAAATTTAGCCTGAGCTTGTGATTGTGGATGCTTAACTTTGGTCTCATTTGAGGCTTGAAAATTATAATCTCACCCTTTGAAGATTGCACCCACTTTGCGTAGTTGTCCCAGGGAGGCAAAACAAAGTGTGGTTATTCCTTTCACCTAATCTTTACCGCTCTTTAAATCTTAGGTTGTAGATTAGATCCTCTGAACCCTTATCTTTTGCAATTTTTTGATAGCCACATTGAAGAAGCCTTTAATGATAAATCCACCTAAGTCCCAAACTTGTGAAGAATTCTTTAACGTAAGTCCCTTTGTGTATTACCAGCAAATCACAACGCCCATTGAGCTTATCCCCATGTCAAGACCTGGCAAAAGAAACCTTGGAATTGCCATATGATCTTCTCGCAATCTTAGCATGCTGGTTTTCAAGAAAGGATAGAGTGTCTTGGACATTTTATTCGTGTTTATGGATAATAAACGCATACCAAATGCACTTAATGAATCGTGGGGACTTGTGACTTGGGTACCCAAAGAGTCTGGTCAAACTTGCCAAGTCCACTAGACTTACCAAACCCAACGAGTCCCAAGAGAAGACTTGGCCACTACAAGTAAAAACAAAAACAAATAAAATAAAATAACTCAAAACAAAAAGACTTAAAATGAAGGGTTTGGAGGACTTTTGGAGGAAGTTTAAAAGTGATAAAATTATGAAAAATGGAATCAACTGTGTGGTCTCAAAAGCTTTAATTTGTGCTTAATGACGGGGGCTCCACAGTCCACCCCTTGACCCTGCATTGTATTGCTACCCCTGGACCCTACAAGGGGCATTGCCACTCGACCCGTTGGGGGTGTTGCCCCTAGTCCCCCCACAAGGGGTACTACCCCTTGACCCCACTGGAGGTGTTGCTCCCAAACCCCCACAAGGGCACTACCCCTTGACCCCATTAGGGGCACTACTCCCAGATCCCTACTCTATTTTTAGAAAACAAACAAATCAAAAATCTTTCTGGGCCATGTTGGATTGAAGAGCAACATTTTTTTTTTTCAAATTTTTCCCAATCTTATTGGTAATTAAATTACACTTATACTTCTAATTTGCTAAGTCAAAACCTATCCCAAGTAATGCTCCCAAGGCTGTAGCAACATTTCAAACTTGTCTGAGATACAAGCGCACGACTCCACATAGAACTAGCAATGTTAGGCTAAGGAATACAAGCTTCTTTCTCCCATAGCTCATGACTCCATATTTAGATTTTTGTTTTTGATGCTATATCATAATCCATGAGTTTTATACACCTTAAAAACTTGAACGTATTTATATATCTAAAAATGATGTTTCCTTCAACTAAAACCCACTTTTATACTCATGTGATTGATGTATTCTTATATATGTGATCAAAGTAGCTGCTATTTGAATAGTTTATTGTGTCTTTAAATCTTATTCATTAAAAGGTGCATGAAACAAGTTTTAAATCCTTAAAAATCTCCATATTTTGTGGTTTTTTCAATTTGCCAAGTCTTCGCCAAGTTCTCACCGAGTCTAGGCTCCAAGTGTGAGTCCAAGTCAAAAATCAGCTTGTCAAGTCCAAAGTGAGTGCGAGTCTTGTAACCACACACAAAACTCTTTTTGCATTTGTAGCATGTTCATAGTCAAAGGAAGAGCACTCATTTTTCTATCATAGTAAACATTGTTCAATGTATGGCCTTTATTGTACATTGATACAATAAGGAAAAACCCTTTGTAATATGTGTCATGGCAATGTAAAATGAGCTTCAATGTAAAGAGGATCATTTATGGCAGCTGGTTATGTTGTAGCATGGTTCATGGCAATCACTATAGCACAATTGTATACACCACATGGGATTGAAGAAGTGATCAACATAGATTTCATCATGAGGACACAAAGTTGGCCTTCAATACATGATAGAGCATCACCACCTTCTACCTTGTAACACTACATGTGCTGAACGTCATTTACAAGATGTGAAGGGGGTTTATTACAATCAAAGAACAAGGTAGAGCATCACCACCTTCTACCTCATGACACTATTTGTGTTGAGCAACACTTTGTAAATATGGAGATTTTGTTCCAATCAAAGAGCAACAGGGTTTGTTACAATCAAAGAACAAGGTAGAGTATCACCACCTTCTACCTTGTGATACTATTTGTGTTGAGCATCACTTTGTAAATGTGGAGGTTTTGTTCCAATCACGCACAAGAGGCCCATATGCACAAACAGCACTATTACCTTCTACCTAAGGCACTTGGATGCATAGCAGCACATGTTTTTTACCATAAGCATGTAAGGGGTTATTGTTCAATTCAATTTTGGACACGAAGTTTTCAAAAATGAAGAAATTATTTTAACTTCATAAACTTTGTGGGACCAGAAGCTCTCTAGGAAGAGAGCTGTGATCTGTATTGAATCCAAGAGAAGAGCTCATCGTCCAAGGAAGACACTTAGAAAATTTCAGGTGAAGAAACCAACCACAAAAATTGGTTTCACAAAACCACCAGTTTTATAAAGGGCGGTTTCAAACCCACAGTTCCTTGGAAGATATGATTCTATAACCGCCACTCAATGTAAAGGGTGTTAGAAGAATTGTCATTGATGTCAAGAAAATGAACTTAATTAGACTATTGAAAGATGAACAAGAATAATGAAGTTTAATGAAGTTGAATTTGATCTTACTATTTTGAACTCAATTTTCAGAAAGGGAGAATGCTACAAATAGCAGTATTTGAAGAACTCAAAATGATCAATACGTAATGACCAATACCTATTAATAATTTGAGCTGGATTGATAATGACCAATGCGCATTAATAACCTGAGCTGGAGAATGCCTTATTAGAATCAAAAGATGCCACAGATTGTCGACTTTTAGAAAATGAAGATACAGATTTAAAAGGGATGTATTACAGATTGTTGACTTTCATAAAATAAAAACACATTTAAAAGGGACGTATTTCAGAGATATATTCATATTTTTCAGTTATGATATTGATCGATGTTTGTTAGTATGCATTTGCTAAACAAATACAATAAGCCTTAATTAAAACGCTCTCCAAAGGAAGAAAGTTGTGTCTACTTCAAAGACGTCTTCCAAAAGATGTGTTTACAAGACATCTTCCAAAAGACGTGTTTACAAGACGTCTTCAAAAGGCGGTAGTGTAATGTCCCCTTTCTAAGCAGCGGTTTCGATTGACCGTTGGCCTTTAGTTTGAACGGGAGGCTAATTGAGAGTTAAAGATTAAGGGTTTCCTAATTTTGAGGAGGAGTCATTAACTTTCGAGGAGATGAAGTTTTAATGGCCGGATTCATACGGGTTTTGAGAGGCTTGTGATGAGCCCATGCTAAATCTACCGGCGACCAGTACTTTTTGGAATTTACTATTTTTAGTAAATTCTATTTTTGGCAGCTTTCCAGTGAGCTCAGGTTGGTTGACTTCCGGTTCCAGTTTGATCAGTTGACTTCATCAGTATTTGCTTCAGGGCCTTTGCGAAAGGATAAGTTAAGTCATTAAATTAAAAGTCACGTTTTAATTATTATAATTAAACGTTGACCCTTGGCTTAGGCTTAATGACTTTATGTTGTGTTTAAAAGGTGGGCCCTTGAGGGTGGCGCCCTCATTGAAGAATAATTTAATATTTGTCTAAGTCTAAACAAAGGTTTGAGGGGCGCATATTCCAATAGAGGATATTTAATTAAAATATCAACTATTAATGCTTTGAAGAGAAGGTACGCCTTCTTGAGAAGATGAAAGTTTTGACCTAAAAGCTGTTTCTAGGGTTTCGTGAAGTCAAGCAGAAATTATAAAAAGGGAGGCTTGTGCATCATTTGGATCATCTTGGAAAATACACCGTTATGCTGCCGGATTGAATCTGGATCACTTCGAGGGATGAAGACCTCCTAACCATTGGGCATCTCTTCTCGTTTGTAAGACAACGACTAGTGGTGATTCTTAGTTTAGTTGTGATCTTTCATTGTTGTGAGTTGTAATCTGCATATTGCATATTAGATTTCTGTTTTTGCATATTAGCCTTGTCATAGAATTGTTCGTTTGCTACAGCAGATTTGCATTTTTACTTGTAACTCCAAAAAGACAAAAAAATAGATTGTGGGTATTGTTCCATTCTATTCTCCCAAGCTAGGCGCCATTGTTTGTAAGTCTGCAGATTTTTTGAAGAAGTATTTGAATTTTAGAGCAAGGTCGACCCTCTCAGCTGGGCCGTACCATTCACAGAATCTTGGTTTTTGTGCATTTATTATATGTGGCTTTTCAAGTCTGTCTTGTGCTTCTAGTTTGGGCGCCTCCTTGTTAAGGATGTTTTGTTTTCAATATCTTGTCATTTGGATCTGTTTCTAAGAAGATCTGATCATTTACATAAATCTGTGTTGCTGGTTTATGAAGAAAAATACAGTCTTGTTATAACAGCAAACAGGGATCTGCACTTTTGCTCTTGGATGGGCGTCGGAAACTCTTGAAGACTTCACGGAGACATCATTGAAGATTGCACAGGCTTCAAGAGGTTGGATCCGTTCCTTTCATGCAAGTTAAGCTTATTCTTGGCAATCATTGAATGATTCAATATTATTGCAATATTCTTAAAAGCTGATTTGTAATTGGTAGCAAGTAGTCATCTTTCAAATTGTATACTGGCAGTAGTACTGTCGATCTTAGATTCTTGCT
>VDFB02049615.1:0-10876 GCA_007258455.2 Sequoia sempervirens
AGGTTGTAATATTTTTGCTATTTTGATCAGTTTGCAAGGTGGGCATTGTGTGACAAGTTGTGTGGGTGGTTTAGTTAGGAGAAGCCTAGATAGGCTTGAAGGAAGGAGAAGAGTACACTTGATGCTTAAAAGAGAATTTTCCAAAAGATTGAGGTGAAAAAGAATTAGGTGAGGTGGAGTTTCCAAAAGACTGAGGTGAAAAAGACTCAGGTGAGGTGGAAGTATGGAACTAGAAAAATTGCTTACAATGATGAAGCTTATGGAAGTAGGGTATGTGTAGGATCATCATGGAAAATATAGGCTCTTAAGTGGTGATAAAATTCAGAAAAATCAGAGTTAGACAACTTGACATAAAAATTTGAATAAGTTATCTATATTATTTCAAAAATATGTAAGAAAATAATTTGTAGCAAATTGAATGTAGTTTTTAAACTACTAGGTTTATTTAAAAAACAAATCTATTTGGTGAAAATTTGAAATTTCAATGTAGTAGCACTTAAATTTTAGGGAAAAAATAAGAAGTATGTGTCTGTCTGACCACCCTAACCACAATAAAATGATAGTATTTTTTTATAAGATTTTAGATATAAGTAGAGGACTCATGTACCAATGTGATGCATATTTTTTTGTAATTTTTTTCCAAGTAAATAATTGATTATGATTTTTTTATTAAAACTTTTAAAAAATATAAAAACTTGTATGTCTGACCACCTTAACTTGGTAAAAACTTCATGAAATTCATTTTTTTTAATCCTATAGTATGTGAAGCATATAATGTGATGCATGTTTCAGATTCAAAAAATGTGATACCGTTTGAAAGCTATAGATGTTTTGCAATTAGCCTATCAATCAGGAAATTAGTCGTAATTCAAATAGAAAATGAATAATAATTATTTATTAAATTTAGAGTAAAGTATAATTTATATTGGTGGAAATCTGAGAATCTCCTTTAAAAACCCTTTTCGTTTCATCAATTTTGGGTAAAAAAAGGACATCAGCCACATACCCTACACATACCCATCATATCGCCAATTTTTGGCCCATCATGATCCTACACATGCCCAACAATAAGGAAAAGGAACCAGCCTAAGCCACAACAGGATGCTAAAGTAGAGATAAAAGAGATAAGAGAGAGTTTGGACAAGTTGGACAGCATACGGGAGCTATAACAGGGAATAAGATCACATGGATTCTTCATAGAGGTTAAGAAAAAGGTGAAGTGGCCTCTTAAGAAAATGGTGGAAAAGAGAAGGAAGCAACAAGAAGCTAATAGATTGAGAAGGTGGCTGAAAGTGCTTGACAAGCCATCCAAGGAAAGAGATGTGGAGGCACATACGTCTCATCGTTTTGAAATTAATGAAAAATTTGAGTGTGTAAATCCAGGCACAACAGTAAATGAGGAAAAAATCCTAAGTGCAAAAGATGAAATATTGTGTCATCCTGTGGAAGGTGAGATACTTGGTGAATGCATATTGAATTCTATTTTTCATGGTGAAAGGTTGACGAATAATGAATATGTTTTGTGTTTTCCTAGAGAAAGACCAGTGTTTGATGAAATGCATGATGAATTGGATGCTTTATTATTGGAAGAAATGGATATGAATGATAAGTTGTTTGCAATAGTAAGACAACTTGAAAATTTTGAAAATGGATGCATCCCTCAAGTCTAGCAGGAAGTATTCAGTTAGTAGACACCTAAATTTGGACACTTACATTTATCCAAAATTGTCCATTTTTTTCTAAACATCCCCTTATCCGCATTAATTAAATATCTTAAATTCTTCTAAATCCCTAAGGTATTAAATTACTAATTAAATACCTTACCTCTTTACTCCCCTTTTCATCAAATGAACTAAATAACTATGACATTTATTTAATTCCTCACATGTCACAACTTTTTCTTAATCTTAATCAACCCTCTAATCTCATCATTAGGGATGTGCACATGCCTAATCCTTGATTAGGATGTGTCACATGCTCCAACTTTTTCAAGTTGACTTCTAATCTTCCTTAATCAATAATTATCTTCTAATCACTAATTAAGTAAGCCTAATCAGTACCTTGGTCAACTCTACCCATCCCCCAAGGAATTTTTAATTCCTTTTTATTCATCCAAGACTCCTCTCTTCCCCATGTGCATTTTTAATTCACTTTTATTCCTCCAAGGAATCTTCTCTTCCCCATGCAAGTTCTAGAACCTTTGATTTTTCACATCACTCACATGTGTGTAGATTCTTCTAGAATCTTTGACTTGTCACATCAGTCACATGTGGGTAAGTACTTACCTTTTTAAGCGCCTTGTCTTATCCAAGGTACTTTTCACCTCTCTTTTTGGGAACCTTGTCTTATCCACAAGATCTTCCAATCATGTGAATTTTAAATTCACTTTTATTCACCCAAGATTCTCCTCTTCGCCTTATGATCATTGAGAGGTCACATCACCCCTTTTCCAAGGTACTTGCAAGTACCTCCACATCACTTGTCCTTCTTCCACCTCATTTGTACCTTTTTCCATCTCATTCTACCCTTAGACACCTCACCTTCCACATGTCAAGATGTGAGGGCTTGTGAGTCCTCAACTCACCATAGCCCTCCATCTTGGCCATGGTGGCTCAATCTTGACCATTGAATTCTCTAGAGAATTCAAATTTTCCTATAATTATCCCTCTCTTCTAATGCATTTAGGGACCTTAAGCACTCTAGCACCCTTATGCTCTAAAATTTTCAAGCCATCACTAAGCACATTTTGCACACTTAGCCCCATTCTCTTGCATCCATTTTTACATACTTTGTCATTTACCTACCTTTATCATTTCCATCTTCATTGCATATCACCCACTTTGCATCCATCCTCATCACATTGCCATCAAAGGCGCATACATATCAAGCTACATCAAGGGCCAAAAAAAGAGATCGATACGAAGGAAAGGTATAATCATTTATCTTTATTTTTCTTTTGTATTTTCCTTAGGCTAATCATTTGAGGTGGTCTAGTGTTTTAATTTTTGCATCCTTAGTTTAGTTTGCATATTTAGAATAGAAAATACTTGCATCCACACAGTCCATATACAGAGATTGATCAAATCCTTTGGAAGGAGATGGAAGGTTTGGAAAAGGAGGAACACTACTTTGTGTATAAAATTCAAGAGCAATTAACAACTGAGATGGAAATGTTAGAAGTGTATAACTGAAAATATGTTATACTTCTGTGAATCCTTGCATGCAAGGATACTCAATAATGAGTCCGTGCAAATCAATTCACAGCTCTCTATCTGAGAAGAGCAGGGATTGATATTGCGGCCCTCGATTGGACCTAGTTACTCCCCTACAAATAGCCTTTAAATAAGAGATTTCCCCCACCACTACATGCAATGCCATAAATGAATTACTTTTCAAATTAATCTACTATGAAGATTAAGCTAAAATGTAATATTAAACTATATGCTCTAAAACTAAGATGTTTATAAAATCAAACTAATGTGTAATCTCAAATGATAAAATTCAAGAAAATTTGTAGCATAAATCTGATGTAAAAATTCGTGATCTTTTTAAATGAGAATGAGAGGGCTCATTTTATAGGAAAAAGTGGAATTGAAGGCAATTCGTATAACAGGGATAAATAGAAAAAATAGAAACAAATCTTGATTGGAATTCTTTTAGTTTATTTCCTTTAACTCCGATTTGTTTCCCATTTTTCATCACGTGATATTTTGAGAGAATATTTCATTTATTTTATTTTATTTAAGATGATAATATCTCTTTAATAAAATAAATAAGATTATGTAATTTGTGAAATGAATATTAATAAAATAAAAATAAAATTCATTTAATTAAAAATAGATTTAATTAAATAGCATCATTTTATTTAAGTAATATTAACTTCAATTAAATAACATTATTTTATTTATTAAGGATTTATTTCTTTGGATTAAATAAACACGAAGCATTCAAACCCAGTGTGGAAAATTGAAACATTTGAAATAGTTGCTGCAATTGATTAAGAAATTTGATTTGAAAAATGCAAACAATCATTGATCTGCAGTTGATGTTGACAAATTAAATAAATGGGCCCAAAGTCTAGGGCAGGACCATTTTAGGTTGCATACAAGAAGATGTTATTTATCAAAGGAGACCCTTGGAGGCCAAGTTCAGTCCTAAGTAAACAATAGCACACATGGAGGATCTCTTGGGTGTTGAAGTGGAGTGTATGGTGCAAGGAGACAAGGAGGAGACCTCAAGGTCTCAATATTTTATTTCTAATATTTTATTGGACTATGTATGTGCAATTTTTTTAGACAAGGAGATATAAATCATTGAGAAGAAGGCTCTTGAATGAGATCAGGTTTAGAAGAGGATGCCAAAAGAGGAATACCTTGCAAGGAAGAAAGAAGAAAAGTCCAGCTAAGAAGTCAACCTAGAGAAGTCAACCTAGAGAAAAAAAGTTGAAGACACATAGAAAAATCCAAGAAGCCATGAAGGAAATAGTGTAAAAGAATTGGAAGAACAAGAAGAAAAAGAAGACTTGTACTTAAGTGGGACTTGAGTTTTTTTCCCTTTGGGTGTATGGTGTAGGGGCACTTGAAGTTCCATTTTTGCTTTAATTTTGCATTTTTAGGTTTTTTAGGTGATTAATGGATTTAATGGGTTAATTAGGTCATTTGTGAAAATTTTCAATGTATTTAATCTGTTTTTGGTGAGTTATGACGCATGGATTTAAAAGTTACATTACGTTCAAAATTGTCAAAGTTGCTAAAAATGGCCATGCAACTTTTGGGCAAGTGGCATAAAATCAAGGAAACATTAAACCAAGTTGGAAAAAATTTGTGACTGATTGAAAAGATGTGTATAAGGTGTGCATGGTCGAATGCAAGAAGGAGGAGCTGATTTTGGGTGTTTTGTTGAATACAAGCAAGCCTTTTTCCTATGTTCTCTGAATGTTACAGTCATTTTATGCTATTTAGTATGGCTTGTACATAAAAGATGATGGTATAGAATCAATTTGATCATGTGGATATGTGAATATACTAAATTTATTTTTTGTGCCATCAAATTTCATTGCATATTTTGAAAGTTAGAGTTTTTCCTAAAAACAAGTTAAAACCCTAGCCAAGGTAACCTCTGGGCAGTAAAAATGTGATATATTCTTTTTCCACCGTTAAAAATTGATGAAACTAGGTACAAAATTATTTTTTTGCATTCTCTTTGACTTGGAAAAGAACTGGGCTCCTGATATGCATGCATAAGGAAGATTTCTTGGATAATCTGCTGTCCCATGGTGTAAAAAAGTGTAAAACTCTCATTTTGGGCTTGTTAGCTAAAACCCATGCATTGTTTCTCAAAGTTTGGAAGTGGTAAATGTTGATTATTATTTTAGAAGTGTGTGTAGACCTATATCAAGAGTTTTTGAATGCCTTGAAGGATTGGTTTGAGTCTTATTAGGATAGTCCCAAAGAGACAATTTATACAAGTCAAGGTAAATGATGATGCCCAAGTGAGTTTGGGTCTATGGATGAGTGTAGACATTGTGCACTTGGTGGAACCACCTTTGTATTGTTGGGAAAAGGATCTCCAAGTCTGAGTTGTGGTATTGAATATTCCTTACGGGCTTGTCTTTGCTCATTGAATCATTCCATCTTAGTGGAGCAACACTAGTTACAAATCCTATTGAATGGAAGTTTGTGTCTTCATCATTTTTGAGTTGATTCATAATCTTAGGGTCTTAGAAAAGTTATCCAATGCAAGAGTACTATCACAATATTTTTGAACCAAGTCTTTCTTATGGAATTCCCTATTATTGAAGGTGCATTTAGAAGCAGCCATGGAGTTGAAGCAAGTCTTACCTTGCCTCTTGGGTCTATTGTAAGTTTCATCCTTCCTTTGCATCAACTATATGGAGGAACATAAAATTGAAGAACCTATTAAAAAGGATCAAACTCTTCCTACTACAAAAATTATCATTTTCAACTAGTTGTGATGGAGATTAACCCCGAGGACAAGACTGAACCACTAGTTGGTACTTTTGACTATGATAAGTGTGAGGCCAATAGCAATGTTGAGTGCTATTGAGAGTAGGTTTTTTTTAGTATATATGTAACTTCTCTTAGGTCATTTGGTACCTTTTTTGATTAAAACCTAGTGATGTAAAAGACTATTATCTAGAGCTCCAACTCCTTATATTGTAAGAACTTTGTTTTGTACTCATATATATATATACATGTATATGTATACATATATATATGTATATGTATACATATACATGTACATATATATATATACATATGTATATGTATATATATATATATATTATAATTATAATTATATATATATATACATATATATATACATATATCTATATATATACATATATATGTATATATATATGTATATATATGTATATATGCCTATATATGTATAGTATACATATAGACACACACACAATGTGTGTGTGTGTGTATGTACATATGTATATATAAGTCCAAGATGACGCCCATGACATACGTATGGACTATGTGAGGTAGTGGGTAGTTTATTATCATCATTGCGAATTCTATATTTTTTGAAGATTTTTAAAATTTTGCTCTCTCATTGTGACATATTATTGTCAAGCATTATAAATTATTTACATCTTGTCCCTATAATATTATTTTCTTGTGCATGTGATTTCATTACAGATCAATATGAAAAATGTATGTTTACAATATTTTCTCTTTGTTTTTAAAGAGATAATTCCTCTATATAAACATAAATAAAATTAATTTTGAGGACAAAGCGGATTAGGAATCTATCTTTTGAAGGGGCCCCTTTTTTATTATAAGTTTGATTTCCACATTCAAAATATGATCAAGTGATTGTAAACCCATGAATTTCTCTAGTGACAAGTCAGTTTCTCCTCATTGGGGGAGCAGGGGTCCACACTTTGCAAGATTTACAGCAATTGAGATAGAAGGTTGTCTTTAAACTCTTACCATGAAAGAGAGAAAATAATCTAGATATTTTTAAGATTCTTTGACTATGTGTATAGGAATGGGATAGGACAAGTCTTTTCTTTGAGATTTCAGATTGAATGGTTTTATGTTTGTAACTAAATATCATTATAAAGAAGAATTTAAGAAGATTAAATCACACGAAAAGATATTTTAAATAGATAGTCGAGAATTCTATAAGATTATGATCCTACATATATAATTTATGACATACATTTGTAAATTCAATATATGTCTCAAAATTTGAAGTATAAATTTGAATAGATAAGTATCATTTAAGAAATATTTAATTGAAAGAGCCTATCACTAAATTTATGTTTTGTTCTCTTCTCTTGATTATGTTCAACAACAATAATATTAAAATTTCAATTTCAAGGTGTCTACATTTTTCTATTCTTTGATATGTCTATATAAAAAAGGAGAAAGTAGGATTAAAGTTAAAGGGAAAAATAAAATATTTTTTAATAAATAATGTGTCTTTAAAAAGGTACACAAGTATCTTATATTACTTTTATTTTATTTTATAAAATATGTTTTCTTTAAAAGAGGAAAGGAGAGAGGAAATATGAAAATAAAGTGGAAAGGACTAGGAATTATAACAAGGTGATATATGTCATGGAGAAGCCTTATTAAAGGCTCTTGATCATGATGTAAAAGGTAGAATTTAAAAAGGTTAATAACAATTGTGAACTTTTGAAGGGATCCTCATTTGTCCTGTAATAACAAATGGGGGAAGTGCTTGGTATTTAAAATAGAAGGTAGAGAAATCAATTATCATTCAGGAGGGAAGGGGGCAGAGTTGATGGCATGGATGGGGAAAGGGTACATGGCTCATTTAATACATATGAGAATCTAGTTCTAAGCCTCCAATCTTATTTGGAATAATAACAATAAATCGTGAATTCTAAAACTTGCAAGGATGGTCTCTCACACATTATTGTACATGATTTTGCATATTAAATGATATTAATTTAAAAGCAAACACACATGCATTATGCATTAAATTTTTAGTATTTTAAATATTTTTATTATTTTTAATGTTGATTATAGACAACTCATAGTTAATCAACAAAGAAGCAAATAAACTACTTGAATATGTTTTTTAAAATTATCTAGCATGATAAATTAAAAACTAGCTACAAACAACAAAATATTACACAAGCTATTATGACACTTAGTGTCCATTATGATAAATTATGGCTATTATTTGAGCTATGGTTATCTTTGGCATCGCGACAAATTCATGCATGACTCTTCATAGATGGAAAATTCACCCCGACAATTCCTGCTACAGGAAAATTCACCGCCATGCCAAATTCACCGTGGGAAAATTCACCGCCATGATAAATTCACCACCGAGCTAAATTCACCGCCAACAATTCACCGAAGTGGAAAATTAACCGCAATAATGTTTTTTAATATATATTTTGTAAACTTTAAATTTTTTTGTTAAAAAATAATTTTCACCTGCGTTACCATTTATTGACAATTTTATTTTTTTAATATTTTTTATGTTTATTTTGATATGAATTTTTTTATGATAATATATTAAAAATTGATTTATTTTTGTGTTAGATTTGCTTCATAGTAATTTTTATTTTCATTTGCTTAATTTTCACCTGGTTACAATTTATTGACAATTTTATTTTTAAAATATTTTTTATGTTTATTTTGATATGAATGTTTTTATGATAATATATTAAAAATTGATTTTTTTTTGGTTAGATTTGCTTCATAGTAATTTTTATTTTCATTTGCATTGTTTTTTCACCAAAGTGGAAAATTATCATAGTAATTTTTATTTTCATTTGCATTTTTTTTTTCACTAAAGTGGAAAATTATCATAGTAATTTTTATTTTCATTTGCATTTTTAATATATTAAAAATTGATTTATTTTTGTGTTAGATTTGCTTCATAGTAATTTTTATTTTCATTTGCATTTTTTTTCACCAAAGTGGAAAATTAACTTTGCATTTGATTTTTTATGATAAACTTTGATTTTTTTTCTTAAAAAGTAATTTTCACCTCGTTACAATTTATTGACAATTTTATTTTTTAAATATTTTTTATGTTTATTTTGATATGAATGTTTTTATGATAATATATTAAAAATTGATTTATTTTTGTGTTAGATTTGCTTGATAGTAATTTTTATTTTCAATAGTCACGACTGTCCTCCAAAGTGCATCTCTACTGCACACATGGTATATAAGCTTTCATTTTCATCATTGTTTTATTGTTTCATGATAACGAGGTGTGTAAGGTTTTAAAAATAAAAATGCTACTTCAATTTTATCAAACTGAAAAAGGTAGGAAAAAATTGTTTCTTGATGGTTATTTCTATCATAAAGAAAAACAAATTGAAAACAAAGTTCACTGGAAATGTGAAGATTATCAAAAAACTAAGTGTCATGCTCACGTGACTACTGAAGGTGATGTGATCATTAAACAGTTTAATGAACATAACCATATTGTAGATATAGCGAAAGTTGAAGCCACTAAAATTTTGAATGATATTAGTGATAGTGCTAAAAATACTCGTGATACACCACAATTTGTAATAGGAAGTGTTGTTGCTGAATGTAGCCAAGCAGTGGCTGCTAAACTTCCAAGTATGGATACCATGAAGAGAACAATAAGAAATATAAGAGCTAAACAATATGATGGGCCTGCTATCCCATTGCGTCGAGAAAACATAGTTTTTTCTGAAGAATATACAAAAACACATCATGGAGAGCTATTTTTGCTATTCGATTCTGGACCTGATAGCAACAGGATTTTAATATTTTCTACCGAAAGAAATCTCCAAGTATTGGCACAATGCGAACATTGGTATGCTGATGGCACTTTTAAAACTGTTCCACAACTATTTTACCAACTATATACTGTACATGGGCTACAAAAAAATGCTTGTCTGCCTTTAGTATATGCGTTATTGCCTGATAAGACTGAACATATGTATATACAATTACTTCAAAAAATAAAAGAGTTGGTACCATTAGCATCGCCAAGATCAATAACAATAGATTTTGAAAAAGCTATGATAAGTGCAACAAAAATAGTGTTTCCAACGACAGAATTACATGGATGCTTTTTTCATTTTTGCCAATGCATTTTTCGCAAAATACAAGCTCGCGGATTAAAGAATCATTATGAAAATGATTCTGACTTTGCTTTGAGTATGCGCTTGTTGTCTGCCTTAGCATTTGTACTGGTGCGTGATGTAGTAAATGCATTTGACACACTATGTGAGAGCAATATTATACCTCCTGAAGCTCAAGATGTGGTTGATTATTTTGAGGATACATGGATTGGACATTCCGATAGACGTCAACGACGACGGCCACCAAAATTCCCAATTGAAATATGGAATTGTTATGAGGGAGTTTCAAAAGATTTGCCCAAAACTATTAACTCAATTGAAGGTTGGCATAGAGGATTCGAACAACAAATTTCAGCACATCATCCCAATATTTGGAAATTCATTGACAACATTAAAAGAGAACAGAGCATAAATGAGGTTCGAATTGAACAATATTTAAGTGGTCAAGAGCAGCAAAAAAAGAAAAAATACAGAGATTCTGCTGAACGGATAAAAAATGTAGTGGCTAAGTATGATGAAACCAACAATATTTGTGATTACTTGCGGGGTATAGCTAACAATACCAATTATTAAATTATATAGTTCTCCTATGTATAATTGATTATAGATCAAATTATTCTCTAAAGTTAATGCCATTAATTTTTTATTTTTATTATCATAAAATATATTGAAAAATATTTTTATTTTTATTATCATAAATCAAATTCTCTAATTCTCTAAAGTTAATGCAATTAATTTTTTATTATCATAAATCAAATTATTCTTTTGCAAAAAAAAAAAAACTTTTTT
>VDFB02049616.1:0-38943 GCA_007258455.2 Sequoia sempervirens
TAACATAAATACATTTAGAAGATAAAATAATCTGATGCCAAAATCATTTATAGTAGCATTCAATTATCAATGTTCAACATACATACCAAATCCAAGTTCTCTTCTACAAGTTCACCATGAAAATTTAGGAATAATAATCCATGTACAAGCATAAACTCATTTAGGCTACGTGTCCATTACATCAATTAAGAACCTAAAACCTATAACTTTAGACTTATCTCTTTTATGTTATACCTTATTATGAGGATCTTTTTGTCTTACTAATAGGGATCACTTCCAATGATAAGTTACAACCAATCAAAAGGTCATGAACCTTATTTCATAACCTTCCATGGAAATAATTCAAAGAATTCAAATTGGCACAATATTTAAGTATTTAAAGTTGGGTGTGAAAACCAAAAGGGACCTTTACATGTTATCTATCAAGATGACTAGTAGGGTGGATTCCACAAGGTGAGATATATTTATTAAAATTAATTGTGGTTCTACTAGGTAAAAATATTATTAGGACCGATAAGTTTGATAATGTGATAAAATGGTATTGCAAATCCTAAAAATTTGTTGCACTATGAAATATTGGTTTTGGGACTCAAAATGCACTACAATAAATATTGGGTAGTAAAATTCCTTTGCAACAATAATTTTATTCTACAACAACAATAGTAAGACTATGTACAATCATAAATTATTTTAGGCTATGTGTTCATTACACCAATTAAGAACCTAGAACCCATAGTAAGAATTTTCTCTTTTATGTTATTATTCTGAGGATCTTTTGTCTTATTGATAGGGATCACTTCCAATGATAAGTTACAACCAATAAATAAGTCATGAACCTTATTTCATAACCTTCCATGGAAAAAAATCAAAGAATTGAAGTTGGCACAATATTTAAAGGTGGGTGCAAAAACCAAAAGAGACATTTACATGTTATCTATCAAGAGAACTGGTAGGGTTGAATATCATGGTGAGATATATTTATTAAAAGTGATTGTAGTTCTACCCAAAAATATTATTAGGACCAATAAGTTTGGAAATGTGATCAAATGGTATTGTAAATCTTTAAAAAATATTGCACTATGAAATCTTAGTTTGGGACTCAAAATGCACTACAACAAATATTAGGCAAGAAAATAACTTTGCAAAAATAATTTTATTTTATAACAACAATAGTATAATACTAATATAACTCCTAAATATTTTTAAAATAAGACAAAAATCAATCAAATATTTTTGGGTGATATAAAATTGATTGACCCTTGAGATGCTCTTATATCAATCATGTATGAGGTAACAAAATTTGAGAGGCAGGATGTCCTTGGAGTATTGTAATTTTTTCTAATATTTAAGTATAAATTAATTCAAAAATAATCTTAGCGGTGGAAGTAGTTGTTTGTCTATTCTTTTCTCTATTTTAGAATATTTACAATTGTCTCTTACTTATTTCACCAAATTTTTTCCCTCTTTTGTTAGACACCTATCAAGCCAACTCTAAACTTTATCATTGTCCTCCAATGAAATTGTGAAAAATATATTGTGACATTAGCAACCTCAAAATATGAGCACACTTAAGCTTATTTGATAATTGTGTTAATAGAACTATTTCATCCTCAGTTGGTAAAATTCCCCATCCTAAAAGACTATATATTTAGAAAAAAATAATTTATAAGTATTCCAAAAAGTTTGGGCTAGGAAATATTCTTGGAATTTTGTTATTAAGTAAAAATATTATTTTTGTTGATTATAAAGGTGAAGAAAGCTTGCAATATGAACTTAAATAGGTGAATGCAAATCTGAAATATGTAGATTAACCTTTAGCCTTAGTGTGAAGAAAGAATGAGAGAGAGAGATAGAAGAATCATAACACATGCAACAACAGATTTACATGGAGAAACCCCAAAGGGAAAAAATTCCACCACAGAAAGAGAGGCAAGTATATTACTAATATTATGAAATATTACATGTAGCAATAGACTTCTCTTATCATCCCTATAAAATCCTACAACACCCTGTTACCTTGCAAACCTGCAAAACTGAATTGAATAACTCTAGCTCAAGGCCCCTATTTAAAGAGATTTGTGAGGATGCAAACCACCATGGTTTCACCAAACAATAGGCAACAATACCACCTAGAAAAACCCATGCCTCCCTTCATGAAATGACCATGAAATCCTAAAAATAGCCTCTTACAGATGTTCTTACAGTTGTCATAAGGCATAACTTATGCATGAGCACCTGGGGTCAAAGATAACATATTCTATCATAGGAATCTATCATACTTGTCATAGAAATATGTCATACTGTCATAGCATCTTATGACAACTGTCATGCATGTCATAAATGCTCTTACAACATCCTAACAACCTCATTCTAGAAGATTCCAAGTGGGACACCTAGCTATTTTGTCCTTTTCCTAAATGACAAACAGTAACGGTAACACTGCATTTACATTGTCTCTTTCACCACCATTGGTTAAACAGTTTCACCTCTTATGGGTAAATGTTGAAAATAGTTTAGGAGAATAATTAATTAAAGGATTTACAAGGTTGATGGCACCTAAATCCTAACATTCTACCACTTGACATCATACATTTTAAATTACACCCATACAAATACAATTACATAGAATTAAGTACAATGATCAAGGGCCATAGCCTTTCTACACCAAGAGAAATTTTCCATTGTGACTAGCTTTGTAAGAGAACCTGCAACATTATCCAAAGTGTCAAATTTTTCAATCAAGACTTGTCCATTTTCAACCATTTCTCACACAAAGTGATATTGAACATCAACATACTTATTACAAGCATGATACATAGGATTTTTAGCCAAACATATGGCACTCTGACTATCACATCCAATCCTCACTATCCTGCAATCAAAACCAATACCATTACCAAGTATCTACAACCAAACTTCCTCCTTAGAGGCATGTGTAGTAGCTATATACTCTACTTTAGTTGTGGACTATTGGTTAAAATTTTATACTGTAACCGGGTTGGTCTTCTAATCTACCTATGGAATTGCCAATTCCAATCAAGGGTAGCTCAAAGGACCTAGACCAACTGATGAGGACTTAAAAAAAAGCCTCGTACGCTTCGGGCTCTACAAGACCCGGGAGGGGAATCTCTTAATGTGCTTACAACCTCCGCACCATTATCATAAACAACATTAATAATAATAGATAATCTCACTTATTAGCTCAACACAATAGGATAATATCAAATAGAATTGGCTATTCTTCGACAATATCAACTATATGGAGCATGGGATGACCACAACACAATCAATAATATATAAAATAGTCACTAATTTGAAATCTATAGCAAGCTCTAGGAAAAGACAAACAAATAATGAATCAAACAAATGAATGCAACTTAGATCAGTGTCATATATCCATTGCAGGAGTCAAATTTATAAGCATTTAAAGGTTTATAATAGATATAATACATAACATAAAAGGTCCCTGACAATATTGCATTACAATTTCATCAGTATGTATTCTAACCCAAAACTACTTATCAAATCCTTAAACAAAACATATCTACCTATAATTATGTTCAAGCATTTTAATTAATTCCTTGAATTAAAGATAAAATAGAATCATACACACCACAACAGTGAGCTGAATAAAACAACCCTTAGTTATTTTATTCAAAATTCAGATATGCACATACAATGGAGAGACATGAGCTTGTAATTATCATTTCAATTCAAATGCTAATACTATTATGCAACATTAAATCCCCATGAACTCAAAACCTATCACAGAATGACCCAGAACCTAAATTGCATTTCTCTCTAAAACCATTAGACTTTACAATCTGCTCTGCAACTTTTCCTAGAGTCGATAAAAATTTATCTAATTTGCTAACCAGTACTTCTGGCCTTGAAATCCTTCTTATAGAAAAAATGAAGGAGCAAACAAGCTTCAAGCCAGAAAGTACACACATCACCAGCTGATTGGAGCACTTGGTGATATTCCAAAAATTGTTACAACTGCAATCATACTGGATCATATTCTTGTTCATCATATTGACTGAGGAAAGTTGATGTGATTCAAAAAACCACAAGAAACCCATACCAAGAAAGTCATCAACACAAAACTTGGACCATTGTAGCCGCAACATGAGATTTGCCACCTATCAATAGTCCACTCTCTTTTATTCATCATCATTCAAATACTTTGCTACCCACTTTTGGTATTCTTCATCAGTAGGCCAGTCAAAATTAATCACCTCATTTACCTTTGTACTATAGGGCATATACTTTACCACTACCTAATTCGCATCCCTTTCAAAAGACTCCAAAAATGAGCTAGTACCAATAATCTTATCCATACAACTCACCAACAAATCATAATCTAAGTCACCACAAATTAATTTAATCTAGTTATTGATGACCTTATTTGGTTGATCCTACCATTTTTGGAGTGTTTTGAATTTCCCTTGCTCATCAATTATTCTAGGTAACAATGTGTTACCCCAATCATTGAAATTCTTCACCAACTCCTTAATCTTCCTATCAAATCATCTGGTAGGGTTTGAAAACCTTGTAATGATTTTACTAACACATGAGTAGGCTTCAATGATTGGGGCCTATTATTTATATCAAACCTTGAGGATTTATTCATAATATCCAGATCATTGGTGCTAGGGATCCAATTTTCAATTATTTGTACCACTACCTCCTAATCCCTATCAATATTCTTTATTGCTTCCAACAACAAAGAATATAAAGAATGTATAGATAGTAGTTTACTATCTACCCTTTCATTTAAGTGCTCCAAAATGGTAGTAACAATCTCTTTTTCCTTCAAAAGAAATCCCTCCTCTCTTACCCTTAATGATGTCTCTAATTCATCAATTTTTTGTATAAGCTGCTTCTTCATTGGATCAATGGAGCACTTTGTTTCTTCATGAATTTGTTCTAGAGGAGGGGTGAGAGCAGGATTTTGAATGGGAGACCCTGGTGTGGAAACATTTGGAGAAGTAAGAGGCATTAACCCTACTGTGGGAGGTAATGTACCGGTTCTTGGAGCATTAGATGTTTCCCCAATCTGTCTATACTTGAACCTTTCCACTTCAGTTTGCAACTCAACATTCTTCTGTTGCATTTTACTATATTCCTCAATCAAAATGCTATACTTCTCCATTAGGCTCTTCCTTTCAGCCTCCTCCCTTTCAGTAGTATTTTGGGCCAACTTGGCCACATTCACAGTTAAATTAGTGGCCTCAGTGGTTGAAGTCTCTGAAGCTCTCTTTATTATTAATCCTCCTCTAAAATTTGGATTAATATTAGCAATATTTGGTTTTCTCCCTTGTGGAGCTAATGCCCAAATTGCCAAGGTCTCATATTCTTCACTGAAGGTAGAGTTTTGTAATGTTTCCTTAACCTCTTCCTCAAAATGTTGGAAAGGATTCTTGGACTTCATAATAGCATTAAAAGCTATTGTATTTGCAATGTACCACTAAGGAAAAATCAATACACCAGCTTGACTCACCAGTTGTCTTTCTTCTTTAGGAGTGATGTTCTTGAACTCGTCCATCAATTCAACTTTTACTTCATCATTCTCCTAGTCTAACATGTCGGGCCTTAGTTCCCTTCTCTCCTTGCATTTATCTTGATACTCTTCAAATTTCATTCTCCATGCCAATTACAAGAATATAGGAGTTTTTACAAATGTATTGTCATCTAAGAAATCCTTGCATGCTTCCATTCTTGCATCTTGTACACTTTTACCTTTCATATCCAAATTAGATAAAACCAATTCAGCTAACCTAGGAGGGGAAGGCATACCATACTACATGTCCTGATCAATAACAATAATTTCATCTGTCAGATCCTCATGTGGGTGATCAGTTCTTCACCTGTTACTACTTGGCTTAGATGGTGGTGATGGGGGACTATTTTCTGGTGAAGATTTTAAATCAATGATTTTGATTGCCCTAGGTACTTTGAATTTTGGACTTGGTCATGGAGGGGCCTTCATTATTTGCTTCCCCTTTTTGTCTACTTCTTCCTCAGCACTGCTACTATCCTTTTTCCTTCTATAGATGGGTCACTTTTTTGTAGGCTGGCATACTAACCTTGTTTCAATTGGCCCAACACTTTGTCCTTGCATACCCAAAATTAGCCTTAAATTTATCATTTTGGTTCTCAAGGTGTCCATAATCTCCTTGAAGTTCATTAGAAAATCAAATTTCTTATGGTATGGAGTGAATTCCAACAGTGGATCATAATTTGGATCCATTTCATGCACAACATCCAGTAGCTTCCTATAGGATATCCATTTCTCCTTATTCAACTCTTGCTTATTTAGATCAAATTCATTTCTAATCAGGTCCTCAGGGAAATTGAACTCATGTGTGAATTTTCCAAATTTTATTCTTTGTCTAAAAAAAGCAAAGAAACCCTCAGGATCATGTTGTCTCCTTGGACCGCATCTCAAATGGTAATCAACAAAGAATTTATCAAAAAGTGTCCAACCTCCTTTTGAAAATGCAAAGTCGGACACCACTATATAATTAGGGAAGAATGTTCCCTTCCCCCTTCTAGTGAGGTTATCTTCATGAATACAACCTATCTACCACATAAATTCTGCAAACCCTACTCTTGGTGGTATATTGTATGACAATATGTGAGGGGCTCCCTGAAATCCATATACTCTCAAGACAGTGTTGACTGGGTATGGGATAATGTCACCCCAGTTATGGTAAACCCTCAATTCTGGCTTCCTCCCCTTTGGCCTAAGGAAATCATGTACTTCTTCAGGGATCTTAGGTACACTCACCATCAATCTAGCCCTTAATCTAGAAGCAAAACAATTATCAAATTGCAAATAGCTAGTGCTTTCCTTATTATTGGATAAATCTGTAGCCCATATCTGTATTGGAAATATTTCTCCATCAACTAATTGCCTTAATTTCATCTTTTCAGAAAAGAAATCAACATTCCTAAATAGAAACATTTGCATCAACGTAGAATACCAAAATAATTGAGTACCAGTATCATTTTTCTGCAGCTTCGACAACCCTTCATGTATCCTCTTGGCCAACAAAGAAGCAAAGTCATATGTCACAGATAAGTTAGGGTATTGTATCTACACCCCTATGAACATGTATGCAATAGGAATTATCGTACGAGGACTAAAACCCAATATCTAACACAATGAACAGAAAGTGGCCAGGAAAGGGTTTGCAAAATAATTCAATCTAAAAGGTTCCTAGTCACTAGGGCTGATATGAAATTGTGAACCTCCTTCCCTAACTAGATGAGGTAGAAGCAACTTAGCCATAAAAAGAGATTTCAACTTTGCATACTCCTACTTCATCTCCTCAAGATTTATGGGAACCAAGTCTTCACTCGGCTCACTCAAATAAAAAATATGTTGGATATCATCTCTGTTAATTTCTAATAGCATCCCTCCATCATTATCCCTAATTACCCGCATGATGGGGTCATACCTCATGGCCACTTACCTAAGTAAGTCCACATCAAGGAACACATTTGGTACAACCAAATTCCCCATGTCATACATCCATCCATTTGAAAAAGGGTGAGGAAAATTCCTCTGTCCATACCACAATCTGAACATTTCTAAGCCAGTGAGTGCAACCCTAGCATCGGAAATGTTGGAACAATTACACACTAACCCCTCCCCTAGGATTTTCCCTCGCATCAACACTACACCTTTCCTTCTATCATTTGTTGACAACATAAATTGATCTAGGAAATCATTGTATGGGTTTCTTTTCAAATATTCAATGCAGCTAGAGTGCTACTTGGGTGGTGCCATCTTGGACAAACTAGGGCTTTGTTACAATGTTACACTTCAAATAGCTAGGACTAAGCAGAGATAGGAAATTATAGAGTAAAATACTGTAATTCTTCACAATCTATGATTAAACTATAGCCCTAACACGTTTATCAATAAGCTCAATAACAAGCATAGCAAACCCTCTTCCCAAATTTAGGTGTAGAATGATTGGGAGGCAGAGAAAATAGACTTATGGCTCCTTTTTTCATAAACTCCAAATTTTGGCTGTAGCTGCTCGTAATTTCACCTTTAGCTTTGAAACTATTTTCATGAAATAATTGGATGCCTTGTGATACAAATAAAACAAGTAAATTGATTTTCTGTCAATTAAATCTCGCCAGTAGATGTCCCATCTACCATTAAAGCTCATTCATGGGCTACATGAATAGCTCCAACCATATTTGATACAAATTTAAATTTGAGTCGTTGATCCTCCAGTTTGATCAAATCATCAATGACCACCTTCAAAACAGGTTGACATAATCACCAACACGGCAATAAGGGACCCACCATGCCATACGCTGCAAAGGAAAAACACAAGGCGGTTGCCCGCAATATCGCAATCCTTTGATTTACCATTGTGGTATGACAGACAACCTTTGAACTTTCTCATGAGAGATCCTGCTCCTTCAAAAGTGGTCGCCATCCTTTCTGTTAACTGTCGAGTAGCTTTTCCCTCAAAATTATAACATTCATGTTGAAATAAAGCATGTGCATCTCACAAGTAATTTAGTAATCTGCCCCTTAATACATTTAAAACCGATTAATGCTTCCTTCACTCCTTAGGCCTCATTAGATAAGACACATGGAAATCACCTATGATATCACGATTCCATAATTCCTAATCACAAGATGGCAGGTGTCGTTGATCTGCAAGAAATAGATCAACGACAATTCTAATTCAACCCTCTGCAAAATAAAACATTTATTAAAAGGGCAAGGGAACACCACTAGGCGGATGGAAAACAACACAAGTTTTAATACGACAAAGCACAGGGTCAACTTAGACTTAGGGAAAATAAAAACCTACGGAAGCTGCAAAATTTAAAAAACCAAAGGGGCCAATGTCTAGATGAAATGATGGGGCACAAGATGTTTTTAAAAACCCCTCTAAAAGGTAACAGAAAAAAAGAACCCAACCAAGGCATACCACAAAAAAATAGGATCTAGGATGAAGACAAGGCTAAAACCCTAACCCTAAATTCATCTATACCACTAAAGACCAGTGACACAAGGGAAGTCATGAGTGACTAACAAGGAAGAAAAATTTAAAACTCCATTAATGGCTCCAATTGGGAATGTTCATTCCACTAGAATGAAGCGAGAATTCAGAATCTCAGGAATAGCAGACCAAGAGGCAGAGTAGACCAAAAAGGAAAAGATGGACAAAACAACCCAACCTATGTACAAGACATATACAAAATATACAAACCTAAACTATTGTTCATGGAAAAGAAAAAATCAATTGAAGTATAACTTCAAGAACTATCCATGAACTAGCAGTTCAAGAATATCTCTTGTCATATCTTAGAGGAAGTAAGAATCTTCACCCCACTTATCATTAATCATAAATGGACCTAACCAGATTGCATCAAATTTCCCATGTTTCCCTTTATCTTCAAGTCTAGCATTCCACATTAAAACCAAATCTGCATTTTTGAAACTCCTTACAGTTGCCCTTTTGTTGTACAAATTCTTTACCTGCAACTGCAAATTAGCATTTTTCTTTTGTGCTTCCCTCCTGGCTTCATCCAATTCTATAAGAGCTTCCACTCTTTATTGCATTTCATTATCAATTTCATTATCATATATCTAGACAAACTTATACATTTCCATTAAGTTGTTTTGGGGTAACCTAGCATTTATCCCATATACCAAGTCAAATGGGGCACAACCTATTTCCTTCTTCATAGTTACCCTATCTGCCTAGACAGCTAATCTCAACTTAGAATCCCAAGCCCTTTTATTTTGATCCAGGATTCTTTTAATAATCTTCATCAAGCTTTTATTGCTTAATTATGCTTGTCAATTTCCCTGTGGGTGGTATGGTGATGAATAAGAAACTTGGATTCCATGCTTTTCAAAAAATTCTATGTATTCTTTAGATCTGAAACAAATTGCATTATCTGATACAATCCTTTCTAGAAATCCAAATCTAGTCAATATGTTGTTCATCAGTAAATCAATTACCACTTTACGAGTGGCTTTCTTTGTTGGAACTGCTTCCACCCACTTGGTGAAATAATTAGTGGCCACCAATATCCAGGAATGACCACTAGATTTACATGTTATTTCCCCTACAAAATCAATACACCATTGCTGGAATGGAGCTTGTACTATAACTGGTTTTAGAGGCAAGTTGCTAGAAAACTTTAACTTACGAGAGAAACACTAACAAGCTCACATGTCTTCACTAGTTGGTGTGCATCCTTAAAAACTGTAGGCAACCAAAATCCAACCCTCATTATCTTATGTGTAGTTGTTTTAGCCATATAATGTCCTCCAAAAACTCCACCGTGCATTCCACTCAAAATTTATTTTGCTTGATCTTGATCAACACACTTCAACATGACACTTTCTCCATTTCTCCACCAGAGATTTCCATCTACAATAACATACTTGATAGCATGTAATTTCAATGTCCTTTTCTCATTTTCACTCAAGTTATCAGGACATTTCATTTTTTTGCAAGTAATATATCACATCTATATACCATTTTGAATGCTCCATATCACATAGATGCAATCTATTCTCCTCTTCTAGCAAATTTATTTGATTTGCTTCCAGATTACTTTGGGCCATGAGTTTGGTCAATCCTTTTCCTCTTACCAATTTAGTAATTTGAACCTCAATATTGAATTCCTAAATCCTATTTATCCACCTACACCTTCTCCCAGACACTTCTTGCTGTGTGAAAATGTCCTTAACAACAACACTAGGAACATAAGCAATTATAGTAGCTCCCATCAAATAAGGCCTAAAATCTTTCATTGCCTTTATCAGTGCATATGCCTATTTTTCATTTATATCATACTTAAGTTCTGTAGCTTGTAAAGATTTGCTAAAAAAGGCTATAGGCTGTTCAAAACCTTCTACATTCTTTTGCAACAACATAGGTGCAATTGTGTGGAAAGAAGCAAATGAGAAAATATATAAAGGTTTGGAGAAATCAAGAGTTCTTAACACAAGATCCTCCTTTATTGCTTGCTTAATGGCTTGGAAGTCCTGCATAAGATCCTCATCCCACTCAACCTTGGCTCCTTTCTTGAGCATTTTGGAAATAGGGCGAACTATCTCAGCAAAATTCGTCACAAACCTCCTCAAGAAACTTATTTTCCCAGATAAATATTGTATTCCTTTGACATTTCAAGGTTGTGGCACTTTATCAATTGCAATAACTTTGTCTGAATCAATTTTTACTCCATCCTTGGAAACTATATGTCCCAATAGTTTTCCTTCTAGTACTCCAAACACACATTTCTTTGGATTCAAAGAAATTCCATAATCCAAGGCTCTAATGAATACCTTCTCCAAATGCTCACAATGATCCTCTTCCTTTTTAGAATATGCTATTATGTCATCTTGATAAATTACCAAAAACAAGTTAATGAAATATGAAAATGCCACATCCATGGCTCTTTGAAAAGTAGCTCCTGCATTTGTTAGACCAAATGGAATTCTTACATAACCATATGTTCCCCATGGTGTAGTGAAAGCCATCTTAAACTACTCAGTCTCTTTGACCATGAGCTGATTATATCTAGAGAAACCATCCATCATAGACATTAACTCACAACCTGTCACTCGTTGCAACATAACTTCCATATTAGGTAATGGATAATTTTCTTTTAATGAAGACACATTCAAATTTTTCAAATCTCCACATAACCTGATGTCTCCATTTTTCTTTCCTACCGGTACCAAGTTTAACACCCAAGATTAATGTCTAATTGGATTGATGATCCTTGCATCCCTCAGTTTCATTAATTCTTCTTGCATTTTGGGGACCAAAGTGGGATTAATAGGCCTTTTCTTTTGTCTGAATGGCTTAGCATTATCACGAAAAGGAACTTCATGTTGTAAAATATCTTCCCTGTATGCCTTAAGATCATCATAAGACCATGCAAACACATGCCTAAACTTCCTTAATAATTCAATTAACATCCTCTTCATCTTTGGTGACATTTTCTTTCCAATGTACACCTTCTTTGGGGATGCTTATGTTCCAAGATTATTTCCTCCAGGTCGTCAGGATGGGAAACAGTATGATTAGCCTTTTTCTTGTCTTGATTGTCAAACACTCTTTCTTATACAAATAGACCCTTGGGAATTGTGTTTATCTTTAACTGAATGACTTCACTTTCGAATATAGTATCCTTACCATCAATATTTTTAACAAAAGCTCCAAAGTCAATTTCCTGATTATCATACTCTCCCAGACAATTCAAAAATTTTAATATATCATCATCATTATCAAAAAAATTCCAATTTTTAATATGATTAGGGACATATGGCCTAGTTTTCACCTCAACCTTTGAAATTCTAGCATAGGTCATATCATCTAGTTTTAATGCAATGTTGGCTAATAAGTCCACCACTTTGTTTTGACCTCTCTCTGTCCACCCTATACCAAATGCATCAAACCTCTCCAGTTCATCCCAAACAACATTCATAAACTATTTTAACCTCTTGTTCTTTGATACATATTTGGATCTAACTTGAGAGACCACAATCTCAGAATCCCCAATTACCTTAAGCTTCTTGATACCATGTTTTTCAGCCAATCTCAACCCTAATAACAAGGCTTCATACTTTGCCACATTATTTGTGCATTCAAATAACAGAGTGAAAGAGAACCTAAATTTCTTTCCACTTGGTGACCGTAACAAAACACTTGCACCAGATCCTTCTTTTGAACTTGCACCTTCAAAATACATAGTCCACAAATCATTAGATTCTAACAATTTTTTTTATTTCAGTATCAATCAATGCAATAGGCTTATCACAATTTCTAGGGAGTTCCTCAACCCTAAATTCATCTATACCACTATCAATAAAACATGTCATATTCTCAATTGGACCATGCTCAATCATATGAGATACTTTTGACTCTCTTTCAATTTTAACATTGTTACCATCAATAAAGAAAGTAGAAAATGACGGATCACATTGCATATTACCCCCCATTGATGCACTCCATTTCCTTGACAAAAGCATCCCAAAGTGAGGTGGGATATCAACAACTAAGATGGTCATGACTAAATCCTTGTCAGGATACTAAGTCAACTTATAAGGAAATGCTCTGATAGTTCCAATAACTGGAATTTCTCTTGAATCCATGGCATAACATTATTTGAGGCTCCTGAGTCTATCATATAGTTCTTTAGATTTTTCCCATTTATATCCACACTCAAGAAAAAAGGTGTTTATGTTTTTGAGGCACATGTTAATAGAATTTCCTAAATACACAGGGGGAATTTGTGACACAATTCCCTCCACTTCCTTTTCTTTTTCTTTATCTTTCACTTCTTTACCACTTCCATGTTTAGCCTTATTACCAACAACATCTATGATTAAGGCTATTGTCTTTTCTTTGTGTTCATCTATTCTCATCATTTCTAGTAAAGGTATAGTTACTTTAACTTGAGAAAGAACATGAAACATATCCACAGGTGTATACTTAGGAAAATTAAACATCATACCTTCATTGTTTTCCTTTCTCTCTGGTTGATTACATCCTCCTAGCTTCTTTTGCTTGTTATCCTCTCTAGAAATTTCAACTACCTTTGTAATCACCCTTTTCTTCACCAATGGTGCAATTACACCTTCTTGAAGCTTTGGGGTTTCATTCTTTTTGTTAACAACCTTAACAACTTTATTTTTATCCTTTTTTTATTTGATAAACAAGCCAACAGGTTTACCTTGCTCACCACCAACAGTCCTATTTCTCAATTGAAGTGAACTTCTCATTTGGGAAGCCATTTCTTTAGTCAACCTTGCAATTTCTTCTTTTGATGGTCTCCTTAGAGATACTGAATCTTCATCCTACTCCATATTGCAAGCATTATGATCAAAATCACTTTCATCATCAAAAAAGACCTATTGATGGTACATCTCATTTCTCTATCTCTGATTATCCAGATCAGCTTCCTGTATTTCATCATCAGCAGAACATTCTGTTTCATCAATGTATGATCTATCCATACAAACATCTACATCATCTTGCTCATACTTTGATGTTCGCTCATGATCATCCTCCTCAATTTCCTCAGCAACAATTAATTGAGCAACCCCATAGTAATTTTGATCATGAGGATGTTGACACACTTCACACCATGGTCTGTCTACTACTGTATTCATTGAATGTTTCTGCAAGGGGTCTAGCGTATGCTAATAATTTTTAGGCTTATGGCTAGGCAAGATTGGCTTTCCATCTTTCCAATTTGTATTGTAAGGATAATTTTGCAATCTAGGCGGCCTATCATTTTTATTATAGGGATGCCTTTCATTTCCTACACCCTTTTCTTGCTTAGCAATAGTTTTCTTTGTCTTTCAGAGTATTGTAAACCTTTTCCCACTTTTCATCATCCTTAGGTTTTGCAATAGGAACTTTCTCGATTTTATTCTTAGGATTTTTCAAAAGTGTAGGTTCTTCTCTCCTACCATACTTCCTAGAAGCTCCTCTATTACTTTCAATATTTATAGCCACTCTAAATGAATCCCTCATAGTTCAAGGGTCTTTATCTCTGAGGAGATATGCCATTTTAGCATCAAAAGCATTGAAGTATGTAGTTAAGCAAACATTTTCATCAAGCCTCAAAACCTAGAAGAACTTATACATTTCTTTTTGAAATCTTAAATTAAACTCTGTCACGGGATCATTTAATGACTTCTTGATGTTATTAAATTCATTCAACATGAAAATAGCATTAGTTTTATCACCGTACTGCTTTTTAAAACACTTCTCAAACTCATCTCATGACCCAATACTAGCATTAGGTAAACCTCTACACCAATCCCATGCATCTTCTACTAGGGATTGTACAAACAATTTCATTACATCTTCATGTTCTACCTCATAATCATTTAACATATCCATGAAAGCTTTCAAGTGTTCCTCTACTGTTACAACATTATTACTTGCAACCTTATTCATGTTTTCTCTCAAGTCAACAGGGATAGGATTTGGATAACTAGGGATACCATCAAAGAAAAATGGCCTATACCTTTCCAACTGTATAGGTCGTCGTTGAAATAATCCTTCATTTCTCTGAGAATCTACACCAGACCCTAAATCTTTTACTCTAGAACCGTCCTGATTTGGATTTGCAAACCCAGTTGATGAATCTTTGAGTTAGAACTATTTATGGTGGGATCTGGATTGATTTTAGAATCACCCTTTAAGGCATCTTGGTGGTTTGATAAGGTTGCAGCTTGTATAGCCTCATCCATAGTTGTCATCTTTAGGAAACTTATTTTCCTTTTCATTTATGCAATTGTATCCTCAATCTCTGTTCTCTCCAACTCTTCTGCCATAGCTTCACTCTCCTTCTTAGCCTTTTCTAAGGTGGATTCTATTTGAAATGAAACATGTGGCTTGAGATCTTGTTTAGTATAATGGGGAGTTACCTTCTAATTTATTTTAATCCCCTCAACTTTTTGCTTTCCTTTGTCCAATGTTGGTTTAGGATTTCTATTACTTGGTTGAGACCTATCATGAGTCAAGGGCTTTGGGTATGGAGGCTTGGCTTGAGCATCAATGTGGGCTACTGGGGTTTCTTTAGGTACACACTTTACTTCTTTATTAGCAATCTTCTGTAGAACTAAACCCTCAAAATTTGGTTCAAGTTCATCTTGGTTCAGAAGCTTCATTGTTGCCAACTGTCTCATTAACCTATCCCTTTCAATCATAGTACTCCTCAAAATTCCTTCCTTCTCTTTTTCTCATTTCACTCTAAGCTTAGCTTGTGGTTGGATTTCCCATCTCAAAGAATTTATGTCTCAAAAAATATCATCAGGCTCAGGCAAAGTCACATCAGAACTTGATGTATCATCTAGATCTATTAAATTGACCGCTACATGTTTTGAAAACAAAGGATTTACATCACTTTCAGTAGGAGGAGGTACATCACTACTGCATTCTCTATGATGGCTTCGACTTCTACTCCTACCTCTTCTCCTTTCAGCATATTTGATACTAAAAAGCCCCTTATTCTGACATGTCACATTGTCTTGAACCGGTGTATTAAATAATGAATCAAAAAATACACAACTATTTGACTCTTAATTTCTAGACACCTCTTCAAGATTCTTAGGGATAGGATGTAAAAGATTATTTGTACCTTGGTATATAGGGTCCTGTGATGTGGGAATAACATTACTAGATTCTATTTTTTTATTTATCTAGTCCTTCTTCCTTGCTAGTATTTCTGCATGTTTGCAAAACTCATCAAATTCCTTAGAACAGTATTCACCCCCATTGTCAGATCTCAATAATTTTAACTTATAATCTGTTTTCTTTTCAACCAATGCCTTAAATTCCTTAAATTTGGTGAAAATTTTAGATTTTGTATGCATAAAATAAATCCAAGTATATCTTGAGTAATCATCAATGAAGGAAACCTAATAATGTGATCTACTCAAAGAATCTATATCCACTAGACCACATACATCCGAATGAATCCGTTCTAACAATCCATTAGCTTTATTAGTTCCTTTAGGAAATGATGACCTATTTTTTTTACCAAACACACAATCCTTATAGAAATCATTTTTACCAATAGAATAATTAGAAATACCGTCTACTAGTTTCTTATCAAGTATGGTCCTAAGACCTTTTTCACCAATGTGACCCAATCTATGGTGCCACAACATACATGCATTTTCAGTACTAGTTACAAAAGAGAAGTTACAAAAAGTAGAGGCATGTAACATAAACAAATTCCCTATCTGAGATCCTTTAGCAACCACCAAACTTCCCCTTACCATCCTGCAACCAAACTTGTCAAATGTCACATTCATTCTAGAATCATTCAACTTGGAAACCGAAATTAAACTTTTTGTAAGTCCTAGAATATGTAAAACATCATCAAGGATTTTAACCCTCCCATCACTAAAACACAACTTTACCTTTCCTTTACCAACAATATTTTGTGAGTTGTTATCACCCATGAAGACCTCTCCTCCATCATATTCTTTGTATGTAGAAAACAACTCCTTGTGAGGAGTCATATGGAAGGAAGAACCTAAATTAATAAGCCAAGCATCATTGCAAACTGTGTTAGCTGAAATAATCAAAGCATCAGAATCACTATTATCAAAGGACTTTTCTATGAAGGAATCTGCATTCATTTTCTTATTTCTACATTCCTTCTTCACATGTCCCCATTTACCACAGTTCCAACACTTCACTTTGCTCTTTCCAGGGGTCTTAGATTGTCCTTTAGACTTATCCTTCTTCTTATCCCCTTTAGGCCCTTTCTCCTTGGGCCTAACTCGCTCATGCAAGGAATCTAGAGAGCCACTATGCATGGTCTTCCTCATCTCCTCTGAAAGAAGTATGGTAATAACATTATCCATCTTAGGTTTTGTACCACCACTTGTTATAACCATAATTAAATTTTCCCAAGATTTTGGCAAAGATAAAATCAATAGAATACATTTATCCTCATCTCCTATTTTAGCATCAATAGATGCAAGCTAACTTATAATCAAATTAAAAGCATTCAAATGTTCAACAATAGAATCACCATTCTTCATCTTTAGTGAGTATAAACATCTTTTGAGATACAACTTGTTAGACAAACTCTTAGTTTGATAGATTTCACCTATCTTCCTCCAAAGCTTGTATGTAATGTCTTTTGAAGAGATATTCAGGAGGACAGAATCAGTGAGACACAACCGAATGGTCCCTCAAGCCTTCTTGTCTAACTTCTTCCAATCTTCATCTGACAAGGTTGAAGTAGATGGCTTCTTATCAACTAAAACTGGTAACCACTAATCTCTCTCCTCAAGGAGATCCTCCACTTTCAACTTCCACATCTCATAACTAGTGCCATTGAACTTCTCAATATCTTGATGAGAGGTGGAGGCTATGGTATAAAATCTTTCACAAATTTGCAAAACTCACAACACAAAAGCTCCCACTACAACAAAAACCTTCAACACTTTAAAAGGAAAGCATCCCTTCCTTAACAGAACCGTTAGCTCTAATACCAAATGTTGATTATCAAGGTGAAGAAAGCTTGCAATATGAACTTAAATAGGTGGATACAAATCTGAAATATGTAGATTAACCTTTAGCCTTAGTGTGAAGAAAGAATGAGAGAGAGAGATAGAAGATTCATAACACATGCAACAAGAGATTCACATGGAGAAACCCCAAAGGGAAAAAATCCCACCACCAAAAGAGAGGAAAGTATATTACTAATATTATGAAATATTACATGCAGCAATAGATTTCTCTTATCATCCCTATAAAATCCTGCAGCACCCTATTACCTTGCAAACCTACAAAACTGAATTGAATAACTCTAGCTCAAGGCCCCTATTTAAAGAGATTTGTGAGGATACAAACCACCATGGTTTCACCAAATAATAGGAAACAATACCACCTATAAGAAACCATGCCTCCCTTCATGAAATGGCCATGACATCCTAAAAATAGCCTCTTACAGGTTCTCTTACAGTTGTCATAAGGCATAACTTATGCATGAGCACCTGGGGTCAAAGATAACATATTATGTCATAGGAATCTGTCATACTTGTCATAGGAATCTGTCATACTATCATAGCATCTTATGAAAACTATCATACATGTCATAGATGCTCTTACAACATCCTAACAACCTCATTCTAGAAGATTCCAAGTGGGATGCCTAGCTATTTTGTCCTTTTCCTAAATGACAAACGATAATGGTAACACTACATTTACATTGTCTCTTTCACCACTGTTGGTTAAACGGTTTCATATCTGATGGGTAAATGTTGAAAATAGTTTAGGAGAATAATTAATTAAAGGATTTACAAGGTTGATGGCACCTAAATCCTAACACTTTTTAGGAAAATTTCTAGATAGTCTTAATGGCTCCACACAACTAAGAAATCTTTCTTTTAAACAAAATCCATTGTGAGGGAGAATACAAATTATTTTAAGGAGATGTAAAAATTTGGAGTAGGTGAACTTATCTCATGTAAACATGGGTTTTGGTACCCTATTGTTCTCTTCCACTTCTAGGGTTTTTCACCTAAAAGGAAAGGGATAGGGTAACAACTGGCTACATGTTCACACTCAAGATTAGTGTAAGTATGGATGAAATATGTCGAGATGAAATGTCCTAGATGCAAATAATGAATAAAAGAGATTGATTATTAAAGAAAAACTATTGAAATGCAAGTTTTTTGAAAACACATTGTGATATGCAAAAGCACCTAGAAATGTAAATAAAACTGAACAAAAAGCTATGAAATAGAAAGTGTTCACCTGGGTACTTGCTAGAGACTAGAAGGAGAAATGTTGGATGTTAGGGCATGAAGGTTTACCTTGGTCAAACCCTTTTTAGGTAATTAAACCAAATAAAGAAATAATACGAAGCATGAACATGAAATAATGTAATTAGTACCTTCCCATGATGATTGATCTTGAATTTCTGAAATAATAGATGAAGATTTTTCCCTTGAATGCTTTAGAAAGCTATCTTGATGACTTAGAATGCTAAAACCCTAGCTCACTTGAATAAAGAACATGATGAATGATGGATGAATAATAAATTGGTTATTATTTAGGGTTTAGAAGCTTTTATTTATAGGCAATCCACCTATTTTTCCCATTAATTTGATCCCTAAGGCCGACATGAAGAAAAATTAAACTTAAAATTAGTTTTTCCTGCTTGAACCTCGAAAATGACTCAAATGGGACTCATTCACCACTAAGGGAAAATGGGTCCCACCTGGATGGGACTCATTCACCCCTAATGGATAATGGGTCCTACAAGGGCCATTCTACTAGCTAGAATGTTGGTAAGTAAGAAAATCAAGTTTATATGGTGAATTTGTCAGTTATTTCATCAAATTATGCCTCAGGATGCACAATATGGGGCCATAGGAGCCTATTAATGATTATGTAAAGGTAAATTAGGGCTTGGGACACAAAATTTAATGTGAAAGTGCAATTAAATACACTTTTCATCATTAAAATGAGGTCCACTTAGCCTAGAAAGGCATAATATCCAATATGAATGTGTAAAACACATTGAAACACTATATTAGAATTAAGTTTAATTTACAAGCCTTCTAGATTAATGTGATAATGAAATTAAATATATTTTACATTGTTGAATTAAGGGAAAATGGGTTCATTAAGTCTAGAGAAGTGTGAAAGTATTTTACAACACTTTACAACACCTTTACAAGACATCAATAAATGCATTTACAAGGGTCAAAGACCTAATGTGGATGTGTAAAAAACCTCACAACACTAAATCAAGGCCTCATTAAGTCCAATTTACAATCAATTATTCCCAAATCAAGCAAGGAAAATGGTGTACATTTTTGTGTCCACATTTTTCCCCCACTTTAGTGAGAGGATGAACTTTCTTGAAAATCACACTAAAGTAGACATTCAAGAAGGGTCCAATCATACCAATGCAGATGGTCTAGGATAACAAAGATGAAGGAAGCGATCAAGCCCCCAAGATCCAAGATTCTAGTTGAAGCCAACATAAGTGCAAAAGGACATGCACAAGGTGAATGATTTGTAGAAAAATAAGATACATGATCATGCAATGGAAAGAAATAGAAGGAAGAGAAAAGAAAATGAGGTGGATCAAGCTTCGACCATATTTCCAACATGTTTTGGATCAGATCTAGGTTGTTTGTCCAAAAATGCATACACACTTTGAGGCAACGAAACTCTTGGTTGTCCACCAGGTGAGAAATCATAAAAGGGTGAGACACATACACTCATGGATGGTATGCACTCACACACACGCAGATGGTTATGGAGAAATTCATGCCTCAGAATGGGATTCCCACTCAACCATAACAAATTTATACCTCCTGATAACTATAATAAGGTGCCACATGAAAATGATCATTGTAAATGAGAAATGGTGCAACGTTTGTTCAAAGGGATTTTTCTTATTTCGTATGAGGTCTCATCTTAGGGAGCATTGTGCCTAATTTTTCCAAGAGAGGATGTGTGAAAGAAGTATCCTACTCTTGGAGGGAATCAAGCCCAGTGACACCACTAGGAAAAGGATGCATCACAAAAAGAAAGAAATCACACAATGAAATGTGAGTGTCGATGTATGCCCCCACTTTAAAGCGGTTGTGAAAACCTGTACTTGTGAGAAATTGCTTTAAAGTAAAAGAAGACATGAGAGCTTATTCAAAAATCCCTATTCCAAGTCATATGTTTTTGATAAGATACGCCATGGAAAAGGTAATATGGCACATGCAAGCCAACTTAAGGCATATTGTCCACATCCCAAGCTTTCTCTTATATGTTCATGAAAGGTTAACGGCTAGCCAAAGGAGGAAAAAAAACAAGTGACATACGAGGAAAAAACTACTTAACCCCCTTCTCCTACTTAGTGAAAAACAAGGGTGAAACGAAATGATTGATAAAATGCATGGTTAGAGTGAAAATCAGATACAATTAGAGGAATGAGGTACCCCCACATAAAAAGGAGCATCAAACTCCTGAAGATGTTGGATTTTACAACTCAAATCCTTACATTCATTAGTGGAATGACCATGAACTCTGTGATATGCACAAAACAAAGTCTTGTAATAAAATTTCTTTCAAGTTCTAGGAGGGAGAGATATCAAGTGATCTTGAAGAAGTCTCAACAAGATACCCTCTTGATCAATGGTAGAAGATGTTCCTATGGTTTTCTTCAAAGATACATCTTTCTTAGTATTAGTTGTCATATCTACACAAGACTTTGCAAATTGTGAAATTTTGTTCTCTCTTGTACAATAGGGTGTAAAATCTAATGAACTTGAATCATTAGCATTTTGTGAGATGACATTTACATTAAGCGAGGATGTCTTTATTTGTTTGATTATGTGTAAAGGAGAATGATCAAAACCACTAGTATCAATCAATTTAGGATGTATTGTGGTTAATGTTGGCTTTGATGATTTTTTTGTGATGGTGTTGATATTGAAGGAAGGCTTGGCAATTTCTGTCAAAGGACAATAACCAATACCATGAGTTGTTTGTTGTGTGATAGGATTGATAGGGCTGTGGATACCTTGTTCATTAGCACCACATCATTTTCCACTGTATCCAAGTTGTTTCATAAGTTCATAACCTTGTCCATAAATTTTTTACATTGCTTTTGGATTGGGTGGTTGTTTGTGATCAACTTCGTTAAAGGTTGTTGTGTAATTTATTGTCTTATTTTCTAAAGTGGTTGAGGTGGATTTTTTCAAAGGGTCATCTAAGTTTTGTGTTGACATGACTACTTTTTCATGTGCCTTATTGGAATTTTTGTTTATGATTTTGTACTTGCCCATGAATGTATGTTCAAAATATAAAGAACCCCAATCATTGTCTAATAATTTCATGACTTGTTCAATATGTTGTTCGTTGTCTTTTTTTTGCATGGGTTCTACTTATGTGGTTGGGATTAAGGCATTCAAGGGGTTCTCATGGTTTTTCTCAAGTTGTAAGACACTATAAGGATCATGATTAGCATCAAGTGTGTGGAATGTGTTGTTTTAGATGTATTTCATTTTTCAAAGGAGAGTGGAAGGCACACCATTCATTGCATGAATCCACAACCTACCTAGAAGGAGGTTATATGAAAGATTATGAGGCATAACCTAGATTGGTGTGTTCAATGTGACCTCTCCAACTGTTATAGGTAAAGTGATCACACCAAGTAGTTTCTTTTCTACATTTTCAAAGGGCCCTTAATAGATAAAGAATCAGGTTGAATTTTTGAGTGATCCACACGAAGCCTATCCAAGAGGTTTACACTACACACATTAAGGGTTGAGCCATTGTCAATAATGGTTCACTTTATCCCTATCCTATTGTATTGAGCAATGATCATGAAAGCTTCATATTTTTTTTCATTTCCAAAGGGGGGAGTTCACTTTAGTGGAAAACAATGTCAGCATTTATTCCTTGGATCATGGCTGCTATGTCATTCAGTTGCGCATCCTAGAAGGGACAAGAACTTGTTGCAAGGAAATTTGAAGCATAATGTGATAATTAGGTGAATTTCGAATTAGGTCCCACAATGATATTTTAGCAAGAGCATTTTTAAGTTGCTCGACAAGATCATACTCCTTTCCACAAGGAAGACTTGGTAAGATAGGTTTAGGTAGGATAGGATTAGGAAACGGTAAGGGTGTTGGGGTTGGTTTGTTGTGGTTGTGGATTATTTCTAGTGTTATATGTATGAGCAATGGTAGTATGACTGAATTGTTGTGAAACATTTTTCTTAGGTGGGTAAAGGAAAAGTTTGGGTTTTTTTTACGTTTGTGTGAAGGGGGTAAACGATGAGTTGAGGTTTAATAATATTAATATCCCTTGGCGAATGAGAGTCTAACATGGGATTTTCCTCTTATTTTAAGCGGATAATATTATTATTATCAATGCTTTATTTTTGTTGCACCATAATATCCTCCCTAAGAGGAGAGTTGTGAGAAGAACTACAAACCACATGTTCTTGAAATTCAAGGGTTGGTTCTTCTAAAATGACTTCATCACAAGTAAGGAAGTTATCAATGGTTGAATTTTCTTTTTGATCTATAATGGGGAGATGTGGAGAAGATTCTATTTGATTATCATGTTTCCCTAAGGTCTCATTCTCTTGTTTCATTTTATTTACCCTAGAAAGAGAGCATGTAATGTGTTCATCCATGGTTGGAGTTTGTAAAGTGGCTTCATCACAAATAGGGGAAGCATCAAGAGAAGCACTGCTATGGTTTTCATGTTTACCAAATAGATCTTCCCATAGGAGAGGAACATTAGGGAAGGGAGGGATAATATTCTCATGAATTTTGATAGGTATATCTTCTAACACCAACCTATTCTCTTTGCATGGAGGAGGGATATTAGAAGAAGAACAAGTTTGATTATCATGGTTATGGAGACTAGGTAAGGTACTGTCTAGAAATGTTTCTATGATCTCATCTTCTTGTTGTGCTATGTGAACGTCATGATTACTTATTGTGATTCCTCCTTTTTAGTAATTTTTTGTCTAATAGAAGAGGTAAGAGGAGAGAAACAACTCAGATTTTCAAAAATCTCATCAATTGGTTCTAACACTACAATATCTGCTTAACAAGTAGGATAAATAATAGGAGAAGAACAAATGTGATTGTTATGATTATCCAAGGTTTCTTTCACTATACAAACCTTGCTCACAGAAGGGATACTAGGAATTAGGGGATCAATGACGAACAAAAAGAGGGGAAAGGACCTCATATTCATATGCACCTAGCAAAACTTTCTTACAAAATGCAATAAGATCTAAACGAAGAACATGAAACATGGTAACTATAGATTTTTGTAATGAAAACATGAGGTAATGATTATTCTACAAACTTTAAATGTAACTATGTTAAAGAAAACATGCAAAAGGAAAATACAATTTTTCAAATATTTAAGGATGAAAATTGACTGATTATGCTATGTAACAATGTGAGAATGCGAATTTGAAATTAAACCTTACACATAAAATGAGCTCATTTAAGCTAGATCCAATGAAATGCACGTTACAAAAACTCAACCAAATCATGGCAGCCAATAGAAGCTTAAAAATAGCGTTTTCAGCTCTATAAAAGACACTTTTAGGGTTGAGAAGGGACTAATTCGCCCAAGGTGGCGAATGAGTTCCAGTGGGGATTTTTTTAGAATTTTTAGATATTTTGATTGATTTTGATGTATTTTTTGCTATATGATGCAAACCTAAAATACAAATGTAGAATTTTAGAAACTTTTAATGATTTAGATGCAAAAATGCAACCTATATGCACTTTCACAAATGCAAATTTTAAAACCCTAGAATGCAATCTAACTAATGAAAAATACAATGCAATGTTAATTCTAGGATGATGATGAACTCTAAATCAGACAATTATTCAAAAATTAGGTTCACCAAAATGTAAACATGGGTTTTGGTACCCTAATGTTCTCTTTCACTTCTAGGGTTTTTCACCTAAAAGGAAAGGAATAGGGTAAAAATCGGTTGTGTTCAAAATAAAGATTAATGTATGGATGAAATATTGTTGCAAGATGGTGTGTCCCTTGGTATTCCTTGTAGCATAGTGCTTGGGTTTGTCACATGGTCTAACCACCTCCCATGGATCTTAACTGATGCTTGTATCAGGCATTGATAGGTCAACCTTTTGGTGCAATGACAAGGCCAACAATTGGTATCAAAGCTAGTCACAAGTTCAAACCCCTCGCTTATGTTGTGGGGGATTGTTGCAAGATGGTGTGTCCTTTGGTATTTGTGACATGGTCTAACTGCCTCCTATTGATCTTAACTGATGCTTGTGTCAGGCATTGATAGGTCGAGTTGTTGGTGCAATAGCAAGGCCAACAAACATGTCTAGATGAAATGTCCTAACTACAAAGAATGGATGAAAGAGATTGATTATTAAAGAAAAAATATTGAAATGTAAGTTGTTTGAACACAATTTATGATATGCAAAAACACCTAGAAATGTAAATAAAACTGAGTAGAAAGTATGCACTTGGGTACTTACTGGAGACTAGAAATGACTTCTGAAATGTTATTGATCTTGAAAATTTAGCCTATGGGGACTCATTCACCATTCTGGGAAAATTAGTCCTAGATCTAGGAAGTTGTTCTAGAGCCCATTTTAGACAAATGGGTATCCAAAACTATATAAAACTCTTTTCAGGCTTGGAAAATGAGTCCACTTCTAAATTTTTGAAAATCCAAAAGTGGAAATAGAAGCCCTTGGTTTGCACTTGAGTTCTTGATAGGTGTCTACTTTCGAAACTCTGATAGGTGTCCACTTCCAAAACTCTGATTTTTAAAATAGTTGTCATCTTCTTTATACCTATGGATGCTTGTCACATGTTGTTAGGAAGACCATGGCAGTTTTATTGGTGGGCGATACATGATGGACATGCTAACACCTATTACTTGACAAAGGATGGCATTCGTCATAAGTTGAAACCCTTGAGGGAGGTAGAAGAAAAGGTATACAATAATCCAATAATTTTTTTGGTTGATGGAAGAAAGTTCTTAGAAGGTACATGAGGCATGAGCATATGTGTTTTGCATTGATACCTAGAGTTGATAAAGAAGATACTAGTGAGGTATCGGTAGAGGTTTTAGATTTTTTGAATGAGTTTCAAGATATTGTTTTTGATAATGTACTTGAAGGTTTACCTCTAAGAAGGAAGATTAGCCATAAGATGGATATGATTCTTGGAGCCAGTTTTCCAAATAAGGAAACCCATCAAATGACTATAGTAGAGAATGAAGAGTTGAACAAACAAGTGAAAGAGTTGATGTGGAAAGGATTGATTTGAGAGAGTTTGAGTCCATGTACAATACTTGTAGTACTAGCACCGAAGAAGGATGGAGAATGGAGGATGTGTATGAACTCCCAATCTATCAACAAGATTACTAGCAAGTATAGATTTCCCTTGTCGAGGATGGATGACATTATGAATTGTTTGAGTGGAGTTGAATACCTCACAAAGATAGATTTGAAGAGTGGATATCACCAAATTTAGATTAGAGAATGAGATGAATGGAATATAGCCTTCGAAACTAAGGAGAGCTTATACGAATGGTTATTCATGCCTTTTGGACTAACCAATTCACCAAGAACATTTATGCGGCTTATGAATGGGGTATTGAAAGAATTTTTAGGAAAATTTGTTATTGTTTATTTGGATGATATTTTGATTTTTAGTAAGACATTGGAGGATCACCTCATGCATATCCAAAGAGTTTTCAAGAGAAGCTAAGGGAGGAGAATTTATTGATTAACTTGAAGAAATGTAGTTTTGTGAAGAGGGAGTTGGTGTATTTGGGACTTTTTTTCTCAGTAGAGGGTCTTAAATAGATCTAGAGAAGGTGAGAGCTATCATTGAATGACTTACCCCAAGGAGTGTTATAGAGGTAAGATCATTTCATGGTCTAGCAAGTTCTTACAAAAAAATTATTACGAATTTTAGTAGTATTTGTGCACCTCTAACTGAAGCAATGAGGGGATAGAAAGGATTTTAAATGGATTATAGAAGTAGCAAAGAGTTTTGATATGTTGAAGAAGAAAGTCATAGAGAAACTTGTTTTGGTAGTACTTCTAGATTTCAATAAGGTATTTTAGGTAGATTGTGATGCTAGTGGCAATGCCATAGGAGTTGTTTTGAGTGAAGAAGTAAACCTATTTCCTATTTTAGTGAGAAGTTGAATGATGCTAAGAAGAAATATTATTTCTATGATCAAGAGTTTTATGTTGTAGTTTAGGATTTAAAGAAATGGAGACACTATTTATTGCCAAAATAATTTTTTTTATATGCTAATCATCAGGATTTGTAGTATCTTAATAGTCAAGGAAAGCTAAATCAAAGGCACTTAAAATGGGTTGAGCTTTTGCAAAGTTATACTTTTGTTTTGAAGCATAAAAGTGGAAGATCAAACATAGTTGTAAATTCCTTGAGTAGAATGAAAAATTTGTTGATAGAGATGAATATAGAGGTTGTTGGGTTCAATGAACTCAAGAGTTTGCATCTTGAAGATCCAAAATTTGTAGAAGCTTGGAAGGATTGTTTGGAACCTATTACATTAGATAGGACAAGAGGGTTGGATTTCTTAATCCAAGATGGGATGTTGTTTAGAGGAAGCCAATTGTGCATTCCAAGGATTTTTATGAGAGAATCTAATCAAGGAGAAGCATAGTGGAGGATTAGTTGGAAATTTTGGTCAAGATAAGACCATTTCTCTTGTCAGTGAGAATTATTACTGGCCACAATTACAACAATATTTGAAGAATTTTGTGCAGATTTGTAGAGTATGTTAGAAGGAAAAGGGAACAAGTCAGAATACTAGATTGTATCAGCCATTACCTTTACCTGAGAGGCCATGAGAGGATATTAGCATGGATTTTGTTCTTGGATTACCAAGGAAAAAAAGAGGGAATGATTCCATATTTGTGGTGGTGGATAGATTTTCAAATATGGCACATTTCATTCCATGTCATAAGACTAGTGATGTTGTTCATGTTGCAGAGTTGTTTTAAAAAGACCTATGGTGAGACTACATGGTTTATCGAAGAATATAGTTTCAAAAAGACATACAAAATTTGTTGGTTATTTCTAAAGGACATTATGGAAGAATTTGAAGATAGATTTGATGTTCAATTATGCACACTATCAACAGACTGATGGAAAAATGGAGGTGGTGAATAGGAGTTTGGGTAACCTGCTAAGATTTTTAGTAGGAGATAAGCCCAAGGGCTGGGATTTGATTATACTAAATTGAGAAATATGGATAAGGGGGAGAAGAGTAGTGCTTAGGCTAAATATTTTGTTGAGCACTTGAAGAATTTTCATGTAGAGGTGAAGAAACATATCAATAAGATGAACTCACAATATAAGGCTAAGGAAAATCAGAAAAGGAGGTATAAGGAGTTATAGGTAGGAGATGAAGTCATGGTTCATTTGTGAAAGGAGAGGTTTCTAGTTGGTACATACAGCAAGTTAAAGATCAAGAAGTTTGGACCATGCAAGATCCTAAAGAAGCATGATTCAAGAAATGCAAATGAGGTAGAGTTTCTTGATGAAATTCATATTTTACACGTGTTTAACATTTTAGATTTAACATAATATCATGAAGGAGGAATTGATGAAGAAATAATAGAAGCATAGTGGGATATTCCAACACCTACTTTAGAAAAGGAAGAGATAGAAGAAATTTTGGATAGTCATGTGGGTAGAAGCACAAGAAACAAGAAATATGTAGAGTACTTGGTGAAATGGAGAGGAAATCATGTTGAATATTTATCATGGTTGTTTGAGGCTAAGGTTAATCATCTTGGTTTCCCTCTAACTCTTGAGAAGTGACAAGGTCACTTTTCAAATTACCCTAGGTGTTTGACATAGGAGTATCCAGTGGTGTAGGGGCAATCTTGCGTCACTCCCAAAAAATATTTTTCCTTATTTTATTTAGTTGTTTTGAGTCTCATGATGGCACTTAAAGGGTGTAAGATAGTCAAAAGTTCAAAAAGGTGAAAAATGGTCACTTACTATTTTTAGTAAGTCAGCCTAAATGGGCTCATATGAACTTGAAAATTTACCCCAGGAGCAGAACTAAAATTTATTTTTGACGGCAAGAAAATCATCTTAATACCTTGTACAGTTTGGGAGATATTAAAGTTTCCATCCCAATAAATTTCTCTAATGCAAATTCAAATTCAAATATGAAAACCTTAGAAGCCCTGAAACAACTCAAAAAATGGACAAAACAATCATTGATCATTTCAATGTTGTATATCTCTTTGAGAGCTTTCAAATGATATATTATAATAGCAAATTAGATAGTTAGGTCAAAATTTATGGCCCCATGAACTTGCCCCACTAAAAAGTGAATTTCATTAAAATATCTTCCTAGGAAAGAAATCAAATGGCATGAATTTTGGCACCAAAACAAAAGAGAAAGTTACACTTTCTAGAACATTCTAGGGTGGTTATTGGGTAAAAAAAAAGGTTAAGTGGAGGTTGTAGAAGGTGGATCTATTAGTGTAAATTGTGGCTCCAAATAATATATTTTCTTTCAAAGTTGATTTTGTTGTAATGAATCAAGCCCATAAGACTATAGCATTGTAATTTTTGAATCTGTAATTTCATTTTCTAAAAATAATTGAAAGTGAGTTATTTTCTATCAAGCATCTTTTGTGTCGGTATCTTTTTTTTTTGTGTGGTTTTCGGGTGGTGTAGCACTCATCAATGCTTCACTTAAGAATAACGTTATGTTATATGCTTGGTGTTTATCTCATTAAATTACATACATACATACATACATACATACATACATACATACATACATATATATATATATATAGATATATATTCATTTCATAAAGCTTATCAAATGCATTTAATTAATAAAAATATATATAATTTACACATATATATTAATATGTATATATATACTACATATATACATATACATAATACCATTTGAATATCTTTATAAAAACACTCAATTCCATGAATCAACATATATACATGGAATGTATACACACACACACATATATACATATATGTCACAGTAGTCCAATTGATATTCCCATGCCTATGGGTAATTCATCCATGAGCATGCATAGGTATGTCTACTTATATATACTCATGTACATATTCACTCATATGTAGGATTTTACCATAGACACACACATATATACATATATATACATATATCTCATAGAAAACATGTAAGGAAGGATTTCCACTTAACATCAAGACTTCATCGTGTAGCTTATTTCAAACATTCATACAACAAGATCACAAATCAATAAAATCATACACCACTAGACTACAGATCACTTACCATCTAGTTGATTTTTTTAACTCAACTAAGACCAACTAGAGCATGAGTGTGTGAATGCTCAGTGAGATTAAATTAAAGGTTACCAGACCAAGTTCTTCTCCTAAGTGATACTTTCTCTCTCTTCTATAGGTTTGAACCTGTTCCTACATTTAGCTTAGTTCACTATAATAGTAGTTAGCCGAATCAATACATTCATATACTTCACATACATTTTGTATACAAAATTATCATAAAACATTAAATAGAATCAAACATTCATTCATTATATTTTCTTCAAAATTCATATATGTATAAAACGCATTCACGTTTATTTAAGCAATTTACCAAACAAGGTAATAGTAAATAGGTATTAACACATGAGGTGTAACATAGATCATAAGCCTTTTAAATTTATATATTTAATAAATTACCTTTTTAGAATGATCAACATCAAAACAAATAAAGTTCCAAACTGAGGGAGTGCCAATGGTCCATGTTAGGGACCAAAAGGTCTAGCCAATAGAGTGGAATTTACAATCTAAAAATTAACTATGCATTTTTTCTCACCTAATTATAGATTCAAGGGTATTGTAGGTATGATGTTAGTATTGTACATTAACTATGTTGTACAAAAATTACACAATCCTTAGAGCATTATATTAACATAGCATTAATAGTTACAATTGACTAAGCATATCACATGATTGTCATGTCTTCAAACCTTGTTTCAAAACCATTAAATCAAATCTTCATGGATTGGCCAAAAGAGAGGATCATTCCCTACCAAAATCCTCTAAGGTGTTTATTAACATTGATTGTTTTGTAAATTTAGATTCCAAAAAGTGGGGTGAAGAATTTCTAGATGACCAAAAGTGTATAAGTTGAATTCATAAGCATAGACCAAATTGATGTATGTGGATTGATTCTATGGGCATAAAAATGATATATATATAAAGTTCTAGAATAAATATTCCATCCTAATAGAAATCATATGATAAGGTCTCATTATTCGTCATAGTGATAAATTCAAAAATAAAATGTATCACAAAATATTTGATAACAAACATACAACTAAGTCCCTTAATCCTAAAGCTAAGATATGATGGGACCAATATTTTTATGTGAAATTGAGATATAAGAAAGATCTAGGAGATTGCCTCACTTGAAGATATTTGCTATTTTATTTTGGACTATTGGACAATAAAGTAGGGCAATGAGAAAGCTATAAATTGAAATGACCCAAAACCTCATGTCTACTCCACTCATGATTTACACATATTTGTATCATGAGTATGTGCATGATCATGATGGGCCAAAAAGGGGCGATATGATGGGTATGTGGCTGATGAATTTTTGTTTACCCAAAATTGATGAAACAAAAAAAAAATTTAAAGGAGATTCTCAGCTTTCCACCAATACAAATTATGCTTTACTTTGAATTTAATAAATAATTATTATTCATTTTCTATTTGAATTACGACTAAAGTCCTAATTGATAGGTTGATTGAAAAACATCTATAGCTTTCAAATGGTTTCACATTTTTTGAATCTAAAACATGTGTCACATTCTATGTTTTGCATACTATAGGATTAAAAAAAAATTGAATTTCATGAAGTTTTGATAAGTAAAGGTGGTCAACATACGAGTTTTATATTTTTTAAAAAATTTAATGAAGAAATTCATAATTAATTATTTACTTGGAAAAAAATTACAAAAATAATGCATCACATTGGGACATGAGTCCTCTACTTATATCTAAAATATTATAAAAAATATCATCATTTTATTGTGGTTAGGGTGGTCAGATAGACACCCATTTCTTATTTTTTCCTTTAATTTAAGTACTACTACATTGAAATTTCAAATTTTCACCAAATAGATTTAAAAAAAAAAAACCTAGTAGTTTAGAAACTACATTCAATTTGCTATATATTATATTCTTACATATTTTTGAAATAATATAGATAACTTGTTCAAATTTTTACGTCAAGTTGCCTAACTCTGATTTTTCTGAATTTTTTGCCACTTAAGGGTCTATTTTTTCCATGATGATCCTGCACATACCCACACCCTATATAAAATTATGTCCTTCAAGACTTTAATTACACCATAAACCAAAATATCTCACACCTAATTCATTCACAAATTGTAGATGTTTGTATTACTCTCATTGGCATGCCTAATACATATTTAAATAATATCATCACTAATTAATAATCATAAATAACTTATAGTAAGAACATATTTTTAGCTACAATTTTAAATCTAAAATATATTTTATTTATTATTTTCATTATTCAAATTCAAATTCTTAATTAAAAAAAGAAATAATTTATAATCTAAAATATTTTTTAATTTATACTAACATTATAATTTAATTAAAAACATAAAAAATAGTCCAACCATTTAGAATACTTCATAAATATCAAAGCTAATCATCACATTTGAAAAGACTCTAATTAAAACTAATAATCACAACTTAAATTCTATTTACTTATGATATTGCTATCAAGATTCAACCATGTAGTTTTTCAAGTCAAGCTCATAGACCCGTGTTTCATTATAATGAATGGTCCACTTAGCACTACTCGTAGAGGTGAAGCAGTGGCCTTTCCCGAGGGGTCACCCATCCTAGTACTACTACAATTCAAGCCCACTTAACCATGGAGTTTTCCCAAGGTTTAGTCCACATAGCTTGCAACCCTATTTTCTACTTAGGAAACAATAACTTTTCTTTTATTTTTAAATTTAAATATTGGTAAAATAAATATATATGTATTTAATGTAAACTAATTTCTCCACTTTTTCTTGTTCGTGTGAGAACAACTATTGGCAAGAGTAGACTTTGTCTACCAAAAACAAGAGATTTTATTAGCCTAGTCAAGAATACATAGAAATAAAAGCTGACTTGATTTAAAATTGTCAGTGAATGAAGATATCTTCATGAATGAATAATATTTATCCTATTTTTATTGACCAAAATTTAGCTTTGACTATTAAACTAGATGATGTTTAAGAACAAAGAATATTATATGTATGTTAGTGTTTATAGTGTATTTTTGTACAAGAGTTAGTATCTAATGTGTACCTTACATGCATTTTTATACAAGAGTTAGTGCTTGTCCTTTTATGACCTGCACCCAATCTTCATATATGTTATTTTTTTTACCTTAATTCAAAACTACAAATACAATTTCTTACGGTAATTTAAAAAGTACACATAAAATTGATTCATAAACTTTTCAAATTAAAATTTGATTATAAACACATACCACCTCACTTGCACTTAATTTGTGTCCATCAAATTAAACACAAATTAAATTTATTAAGCATAAAATATTGTTTAAAAAAAAAACATGAAAATAATCTCTACAAGAGAAAGTTTCCTTACACTTTACCTTTGGATAATGATAAAATTAAAGAGAAATTTTTCAAACATTTATAACAATATTAACAAAGTAAAAGGCCGATTTAACTACAAACTCAGCTTAGTTGAAGAATGGTCGTTGAAAACTCGAATATTTTATAGCCATGTAAATCCATGCGATTCCCATATCCACTCATAGAAATTAAAATTGACGTGAAGAAATATGTTCTCCGTGAATGAAGCGAAGGATGAAGATGTCCCATAGAGTTTGTCCCGCAAGTGGCCACCAAAAACAAGAGAACTGTTGCATCTAGATTGATACATACAAAAATATTTCAATGTAATAGCAATTATATGACAAGGTCTCACCACTTGTCATAATGATAAATATAATGATAAATTTAAAAATACTAAGTATAATGGGACCCATTTTTATGTGAAATTAAGATATAAGAAAGATCTAGGAAATTGTTCAACTTGAAGATATTTGATATTTCATTTTGGACTATCCCATAAGAAAGTAGGATAATGAGAAAGTTGTAAATTGAAATGAACCAAAACCTCACGTCTACTCCACTCATCATTTACACAATAATGAGAACGCTGTAAATTGAAATTTTGTGTCCTTCAAGACTTTAATTACACAATAAAAACGAGAGAATTGTTGCATGCCGGTTGATTTTATGGGCACAAAAATGATATATACAATTCTAAAATAAATATTTCAATCTAATAGCAATTATATGACAAGGTTTCACCACTAGTCATAATGATAAATTCAAAAATACTAAGATATAATGGGACTAATCTTTTATGTGAAATTGAGATTGCTCCATTTGATATTTCATTTTGGACTATTAGACAAGAAAGTAGGGTAATGAGAAAGCTATAAATTGAAATGACCCATGATTTACACATGTTTTTATCACCCTATATAAAATTTTGTGTCCTTCAAGGCTTTAATTACACCATAGAAAAGCAAAATATCTTACACTTTTGCAATTTATAGAGCTTTGTACTACTCTCATTGACATACCTAATATATATTTAACTAATATAATCACTAATTAATAATCATAAATAAATTATAACAAGAAAATTTCTAAAATGCATCTTATTTATTATTTTCTTTATTAAAATTAAAAAATTTAATTCAAAAAGAACCAATTTATAATCTAAAATATTTTTTTAATTTATAGTTTATAATAACACTATAAATTTTTATATATATATTCTAACGATTTAAAACACTTCATAAATATTTAATCACAATTTAAATTATATTTACTTGTTAATAATTATTGGCCAACCTTATGCTCAAAAACAAGAATTAGTAGGCTAACTTTCCACAAATTTTCTTTTAATAACATCCTACTACATGCTAAAAGCTTATATTGAATAGGAAAGAATTGGTTTTTGGAATAATATTAAAAATAGGAGAGAAAATATGCATACCTTGTTTCTTTCTATGATGTCTTTCCAAATTTACTTCACGCAACTCTTGTTCTCTTTCTTTTGAATACTTTTGTTGAGTCTTATTTTATCTTTTTTTTTCTCTCCCATTTTCATCTTCAAATAAAAGATGACTTGATAAATCCTCTACCAAAAGTTTTCTTCTCCAAAATTTTCCTTGATGGATAAAAATGTGAATTAATCTTGCAATGTTGATATGAAAAAATGAAAAAATAAGTTCATATTTATATGCATATGAAATTAAAAAAATAATAATAACTTGTTTGGCTGGGTCTTCACACGAAGGTTGGCTATTAAAAATAATTTTAACTGTCCACCTTCGTTTGAACCCCTCCATGCCCATTTTTTTAATATTACTTTAAAGGGTTTGAGCAAACACCCCTTCGTTCAAACCCCCATTTGTTCGAACATCCTTATTTTTCCCTTGCTCCCCTCCATCTACAATTTTACACTTTTTTTTTTTGGGTTTTGAGGCTCAACTTGAGGATGAAAATAGAATCAACTTGAAAAACCCAATTGGAGTATTATAGTCTTTGAAATGAGCTCTCCATCAAGTATAGTTTTAATATATTTTGGTTTTATTATACTTTTTTTAGTTTAATTAAACATGGGTTTTTCACCAAAAATTAAGCTTTATGTTCTACACATGTGGAAAAATATTGGATTACAAAAAAAATTCTGAAAAATATCTATACTCTTGGTATTAATGTCCTTGATCCAACAAAAAATATTGAATTTTGATACATACAAAAAACATTATAATGCACTTTATAAATAGTACACCTATGTCTAAATTGTAATTGGTTTGACTTCAAAACTTAAATAAGAAAAATATTCAATAAAAAACTATGAAACCAAACGCATGCTCTAGATATCATAGTTATTAAATCTAAATTTGAAAAAAATAGAATTTTATCCTTCATAGAAAAAGTTATGTGCTTTATGGTACACAACACTCTTTAAAGATGGTGTTTACTGTTAAAAACTAGTTATCGAAGGAGATGGAAAAAGAAATGCAATTTGATTTCAATTTTTTTTAAAAAAATTATTTAGAATAAATAGATAAAATGTCAAAAATCACTAGTTTGCATCATTTTCAAATTCCTCACGATTTAGTAGCTATATGTGTCGGAAAGTAAAAATTTAGTTCAAAATGTTCATTCCAATGTCAAGTTTGGCCAAAAAGTGTAATCCACTATTGTGGGATCACCCGGGGCTAATTATTTTACTAAAGTTTGGGTACCACCAAGTTACCATTGAGTCATTAGATGTGTGAAATAATACCTTCAAATCCAAATGGATAGCTTTGATCTTTGGCTTGACCAATAGGCTTGCCACCTTGATGTGGGTGATGAATAATGCATTCAGGCCTCTCACTATTTTCTTTGTTAGTTTTTATTTAGATGAAATACTCATATTAAGCAATACATAGGAGTAACATCTACATCATGTTCAATAGATAATTTCAACTCTACAACATGGGCACTATGATAAAAAAAATAGAAAAGAATTCCTTTGGTATAGAAATTATTTAGTACCTTAGATACATTATGCAAAAGGATGGTGTTTATGTGGACCCTAAAAAGATAGAAGTAATTAGAGATTGGCCACCTCATAAAATATCATAGAACATTATAGAATTTTAGGATCATCCAAATTTTATTAGAGGTTTATGTTGGGATTCTCACACTTGGCATGAACTATGAACCAAGCATTCAGGTGGGAGTGAAATAAAAATTCCCTTGGATAGAGAGACTATAACAATTATTCACATAATTGAAGTAGTCTTTATTTAGGACCTAGACACTAGTTCTTGATTTTAAATAATCCTTTAAAATTTGGGTTGATGCCTCCATTGGAGTATTTTTTACTCAATGTGGTCATCTAATTACGAAACATGTAGTGAGATTTTATCTAATGCTAAGTAAACAACCTAGATGTATGACAAGGAGTTATATCCATTGTTCAAGCCTATAAATAATGGAATTAATATATCTTGGGGAAAGAGATTGTTATTCACATAGACCATAAGCCTCTTAAACTTATACAAATATAAAATTTTTTTTGAATGATTTGAATAATTAGAACAAATAAAGTTCCAAACAGAGGGAGTGTAATTGGTCAATTTTAGGGACCAAAACCTATTTAGCCAATAGAGTGGAAATTACAACAAGAATTAACTATGCATTTTTTCTCACTTAACTATGGATTCAAGAGTATTGTGTGTATGATGCCAATACTATACATTAACTATGTTACAAAATTATACAATCCTTAGAGTGTTATATTAACATGGCATCAATAGTTACCCATGACTAAGCATATCACATGATTGTTTGTCATGTCTTCAAACCTTGTTTCAAAACCATTAAATCAAATCTTCATGGATTGGCCAAAGGAGAGGATCTTGCCCTACCAAAATCCTCTAAGGTGTTTATTAGCATTGTTTTTTATATATATTTAGATTGCAAAAAGTAGGGTGAAGAAGTTCTAGGTGACCAAAAGTGTATAAGTTTAATGCATGAGCATAGACCAAATTGATGCATGTGGATTGATTCTATGGGCACAAAAATGATATATATAGTTCTAGAATAAATATTCCATCCTAATAACAATCATATGATAAGGTCTCACTATTGGTCATAATGATAAATTCAAAAATATAATGCATCACAAAATATTTTGACAAGAAGCATACAAATAAGTCCCTTAATCCTAAAGCTAAGATATGATGAGACCAATCTTTTTACGTGAAATTGGGATATAGGAAAGATCTAGGAGATTGCCTCACTCAAAAATATTTGCTATCTCATTTTGGACTATTGGACAAGAAAGTAGGCAATGAGAAAGCTATAAATTGAAATGGCCCAAAACCTCACATCTACTACACTCATGATTTGCACATGTTTGTATCACCCTATATAAAATTATGTGTCCTTCAAGACTTTAATTACATCCTAAAAATAAAACATGTCACACTTCATTTACAATTTATAGATGTTTGTATTAAACTCTCATTCACTTATCTAGTACATATTTAAATAATACAATCACTAATTAATAATCATAAATAAATTATAATAAAAATATATTTTTAATTACAATTTTAAATCTAAAATACATTTTATTTATTATTTTCATTATTAAAATTAAATTCTTAATTAAAAAGATCAATTTATAATCTAAAATATTTTTTTAATTTTAATTTTTAATTTATACTAACATTATAACTTAATTAAAAACAAAAAAAATATTCTAATCATTTTAAGTACTTCATAAATATGTAAAGCTACCCAAAAACACTCTAAATAAAATTAATAATCACAACTTAGATTCTATTTACTTGTTAATAATTATTGTCAGAAAGACAATAGTTAGGAGGCTAACTTTCACGACTTTTATTTTATTTTCAACTTCAAATATCCATGAAATAAATGTCTCTAAACAACCTAAAGTCTATTGAAAAACAACAGTTAATAGACTAACTTTCTTCAACTTTTATTTTATTTTTAAATTTAAATATCAATGAAACAAATATGTCTATATATTGTAAACTAATTTCCCCATTGACGTGATTTAAAATTGACATGAATTAAGCGAAAGATGAAGATGTTTCTGTCTATTGTAAGTCAACTTCAAATTTAATATGGGTGGCTCATAATTAATCTAATTTGAAAAAAATAAAACCCATTGATATCCAAAGGAGCCGTGTAAATCCATACGATTTCCATATCCACTCATATTTTAT
>VDFB02049617.1:0-49616 GCA_007258455.2 Sequoia sempervirens
GCAATTCCTTACAGTTAACATGATCATGATTGGGGCCATTTATTAATGCAATGATGCCCCATTAATCAACCTTCTCCACCATAGGCTCATCAAATTGAAATGAGAAAGAAAAACCCTCATATTCCATGCAGTCATGAAGTGTGGGATTATATTTCATTTTTTCATCAAATTTGAAAACTCCATAGACACTTGGGCTCATACTTGGCCAATCTTTTACCAGATCGGGGAAAAGAAACATAGAATTAGTTATACCTTTCATCTGCTTATCACAAGTGTTGTCTTCATAGGATGAAAGAAGTTCCATAATAAGATCCATAAGGTAGGGAGCATCTACAAAAAAATACAATGTAGCTTCAACTGACCAACATCATTCCTCTTGTTTTCCACACCTTTGAACAATCCTTCACATGGATCAAATAATCTTGCAATATTAACATATCCTGTGGAATCAACAAATAATTCCTTTTGCTCAGCATAAAATGATGTTTCCTGAGTATTAATGCATTGATTTTGATTTTCCTTTTGGTCACCAAGTGAACTTCCTTTAATATCAAGGAAAATACCATCACGTGGAGCATGAGTAATTGGCACTTCAATCATCTTTTCAAGCACATGGCTAGTTACCATAGGGAAATCACCATAATCATTTATATCCCCTTTGATATTAATACTACATTCAAAAGTGCCATTACCATCCTAAACTTTTTTATCATGTGAGCCATTGTCACATTTAGATGTCAGTGAGCCTAACTCATTCTCTTTATGCTAGTCATGTACAATTTGTTCAATCACTTGTTGGTAAACCGATTTATCATTACTTGTGTTGTCACATCTACCATTTAGTTAGGAAACTGTTAGGCCAAGGTTGACATCTTCAAAAGCAAAGTCACCTACCTCAGCATTAGCTTGATTCTTATTTGTATCGTTCACAACACATTCACTAGTAGTACTTGCTAGGTACTCATCTGGATTTTCTTCAAAAAGAGGATTTCTTCTACACCAATAGGAATCATCCTTTATGACCTCACTCTCCAATGCGGGTTCATCAAATAAAATATTTTTCCATACCTTCATGATAGTCACATGTACCTCATCTTCCTTAGTGCCAAGATCCCAATAATTTTGATCATTAGTGCATTCAAAATCAATGTAATCACTTGAAGAACAAAGAGAAACACATTCAATATCCTCTTCATCATTTTCACTCATAACAATTGATCCACATTTAGAAAATTCTTCACATGAAGAGAATTGCTCACTGCCTAGGAAACACACCCCCTCAAGCCTATTAACATATCCCCTACTAGAGGCAAGGGACTCCATCTCCATTTCATAAGAAGAATCATATTCAGTAGAAGATTGACCAAGTTCAATCTCATCCCTTTGATTCCTCATTTGTGCCATATAATTGAGACCAAGTGCATTCCCATCACTGATTGGTGCATCATTATTCCTATCTAAATGAATTTTTGAAGTTTCACCATGTACCTCTTGTGTTTGTTCATGGTCTATGACATCCCAAGGAAGATAATTAGGAATTATTTCCTTGTCTTCACACCTTGTATCTTCATTCTCATCACTATTACATGAATCTGCTTCTATGTTGCTTGTAAAATGACAACATTCAACTATTAGTTGTTCAGAATCTAATACTTCTCCTTGATCTATCAATCTTAGCCTTTGAATCTCCTCACTATGATAATTGTTACCCCCATTCTGTGAATTTATCCAATCCACTACTTGATCAAGGCTATGAGGCTTTAGATTGTCAGACCATTGGCTTGCTCCTGATTTGTAGGGTTCACAAAAAAAATTAATGCACATTAAATCATTAGGCATAAAAAACTTGGGCATCTCCATCAGAACATCCAAGAATCTTGTAAACAAGTCATACGACGACTCGTTTGCATGTCTCTTCATCTCATACAATTTTTTAATAGAGAAAATTAAGTCAGCCTTTCTTGACACTGGTTGATATGAGGTTGATGCTTGCTCATGTTTTGCATCTCATGGGAGTAGTGCAAATGTAACATCTATGGGATCCTTTTCTTGAAAAACACCTTTACTTCTTGATTGAATTGGCTCAATAGACTGAATTCTATTAGAGCTACCCATGCTAGCAATCATAGGTCGCTTCATGATTGATTACTTAAAATTGTTCTCAATATTCACAACCTATTGGTATGCTTGTTGTAAGGTAGTAGGCTCTTTATCCCTTAGTAAGAAGCTCATCTTACTATCAAATGCTCCCAAATATACAACGAAAAAATTCAGCATCATTTGGTCTCATATGTTTAAGGATTTCCCTTATGACCTTTACAAATATAAGATTGAAGGCAGGGATCAATTATTCCTTATCCCTAGAAATCTCCATGAAGTTCTTCCTTGCAACACTTGGATTTATCCTTTCACTAAACTATTGTATGAAAACTACCTTAATTTCATTCCAACAATGTACTAGAGACACTAACAATAAATACAACCATTCTCTTAAATTTTCTTTTAGGGATTGAAGAAATAGATTCATAACCACATCTTCATGATCTATTTCGTAATCACCCATCACATCAACAAATTCTTGCACATGCTTTCTTGCTAATTCTGACTTCTCACCACTGAACTTTGGTATGTTTTCCCTAATATTGGGTGGTACAATATTTGGATATCCACAAATATTGTCAAAGTTGAGGGCCATGTACTTGTCAGTACTAAAACTGCCTTGGTAGGAGAATGAATGTTCACCTTGTATGCTTTTGTCCATATTTGCACCAAATGGTATAAATTGGCATCTCACCTTTATTCTTTAAAAGGAATCTAGAATATACTATGAAATTATAAAATATTACATCAATTCCTTTTACAAATATTATTCTATGGCTCTTAGCATGTATATTCCTTACAAATGTTACCTAAGATCTAACAATTTAACATGCTTCTTTTATCATAATACATAGATTTCAACTTATACACAAAGGAATGCTAAATTATTATGCATATTCCCTCATCTAGTGCTAATTCACTTATTAGGGAAACATTTATATCTTGAACATGGGAAATTTATCCTAATTTACCCATAATATGCTCTAATTTCTTCAAATTTTGTGAAAGTATCTAGTAATTTGTAGCAGCTGACTATCCTTTGTCTTTTAAACTATAGATCCAACCAATCGATGTATGCTTTGTTAGGTTCTTTGAGTCAGAGTCGCCACCTCCTTTACAGAGGACTAAACTTCAAATGAGTTGAAGTTTCTTTACAAATAGTGCATGTTCTAGGCTATCTTCCACAATAGAGTCACATTCAGATCCTTCAATCTTTGCTGCACTCCAAATTGTCTACCAAATTCAATAATTTGTAAACATCTGAACAAGATGTTCAGATTCAATTCATCACTTGAATCTACATTTTATCTGTGCTTGGAGAATGATAATTTCCCCAGTAGAGTCACCATTATGTTGGTTTTTTTCATTACACCTAAGGAATCTCTAAATAGTAGCCAACTCCTATACTCAAGACCCTTAAAATTAATGGCCAATTGATAAGATTCAATCGAAGACTAAAATCTTCTACACTTTAGGATTTGTGGGACCTAGGAGGGTGTTCCTTTTAACATTTCATTTAACTATCTCAATAAGTCACATAACAAATCACATATCAATCAAACGACAAATATACTATCATTATCATTCAAATGACAAATACCATAATAAATAGACTAGTTTCTTCATCTATTGGGTGATGGATTCATGCATCTTACAATCAATCATGTAGAAATTCTTTAAATCTGATAATTCTGGACTATTTTCATAAGGCCTTGCATTATGAAAACTCATTGTGCATAATACATCACTTCTTATCAAATTCTCTATTAATTCTCACAAATTCATGACCTCATTTAAGCATTTAATTGATTCTTTGAACCAAAGCACAAATAAAGGAATGCATTCAAACAAAGCATTTGAAGATGAATAGAATATACTTGATATTTTATTCTAAATTTTCAAGATGAAGTATAGAGAAGAGTATATGAATTATGCATGAAATCTATTTCAATATCAATAATTTCTACAATACTATTTAAGATTTTCATATGCATAATTCAAAGACCAAGACAATTTGACCAATCTATCTTCTGATATTCTTCTAATTTATACCCATTTTGTATATTACACCTAAAGAATCAAAAGACTATAACCCTTGCAAATGAGCCATGAATTCCCTTTTATAGTGTAAGGGAGCAAACAAGTTTCAAGGTTGAAATGCATATCACAATACAAAATTTCATTTTGCATAAAATTTCAACTGCATTTCAAAATTCCCCACATGTTGTTTCTACATTAGCACATTGAAATGGGGAAATCATAATTGTAACAACCACCAAAGAGGGAAAATTAAAGTGCCACCAAAAATTCCCTCAACTTCTAGGTAAGCAACAAATCTAACGTTCATATTGTCGTGAGAGCGTATAGTCAGCATCCATTAACTCAAAAATTACTAGCCACACATGCATAGAGAAAGCAACCATCACAAGAATTATCAAATAGCACAGAATTTTCATTCCACACACCACCTTTTCAACAAGCAAAAAACTTATTACCACTAGCACACAATCCACGATACACATGCCCACTTCGCGTCATTGCAAGAGGAGGAGATGATACTTCAACCCCCTCTTCATTCTTGTCCCATTTCAACACAACACTATCATGCCTGCTAGGAGTCTTGATAGCTAAAGGCGGGATGGACAATACCTCTGCTCAAGGGGATGGAACTCAACCTAGAGTCATGAGATACTGGTAGTAGCCAGAGTCTGTCTCCGTTTTAGTTTCAGACGAACTATCCCTGATGTCAATGGGTGAGTATTTTCGTCTAAAAGAACCATGAACATATCAAATTTGTTGCTGATTTATACTAGAGGACCCAACATATTCTTCTCCTTTTTCTCCCATTACCTCCGATCTCATAGCTTGACCCTTTAGTCGGTGGCCACGTCTGGTAATGATAAGTGCAGATCCCTTTCCATAGATATCCTTATGAGCACTTTTTCCTTGCTTCAAGTCTTCACCATGGGACCTTTGTAAATCGAGTCGAGAAGACCTCTACATTGGAACAAACAAAGCACCAGACTTGTTCATCCTACTACTAGAAAAATCCCCACTCGTAGCCTCGACTCTTTGCACGAACTCAACAGACTTGACAACTAATTGCATTGGTGAACATAACAACTCTCAACTTCTATTTATTGAACAATGTGATGATAACAATCATTAATGCTCAATGAAAACACATGTGCAAACTGGGAAGTTCATTGGCATGCATATTGTCACCATTTATTTCCCAAGTGCATGGAAATATGCATATCATACTTCATGATTACCAGAAATTAAGTCTCCACATACACAAAGATCAATTTGATCGCACCTGTAGAGAGTAGATCATTAATGCCCACTGGTTGTAGAATGAAATGACTATCACATGCTTGTTTAAAAATTTTGAATGTCAACCATTGATCTCTTGATTGGATGGTAAATCAAACAGCTCACATTGGGCTGACTAGGCTTGAATTCCAACAGTGATTCATTCATTTGTCTTCTAGCCAATAGCATCGATCCAAATTAGATGGAAACTCCTCTTTCGGAAGTTTTTACCCATCTCATGACTTGGTGGATTAATCTACGTGTCAGGATCTCGTTGATCTCACAACCTTTAATGAGCATTTACTTTTTCCCTATGAGCCAATAGGGAACGACAAAGATTGTTCTTGATGTTTAATCTTTTCTGTTGGTTTAGAACCATGGGCGATAAGCTAGATAATTGAGGATGGGCCCCATATCCATATAGGGACACGTGTATTCATCTCGTTGTCCTCGCATTGCATAATTAGTTGGCACTTTACATCTGTGAACTGGCGAGGTACAGCCAAGATCCTTTGCTATGGTCTCGAATCTCAAAACCTACACACATGGCAAGGTTAGCATTAAATAAGGGGCCATTGTTAGGTTGAAGGTGATTTGACCCTTGCAGATGAATGACTTAAGCTTAAGCCGCTTAGGAAATATTACAAACCAGCCTTAGGAAAACATTAACGTTGACATCCAACTGGGTGACCAACATTCTAAGCCAAAGGGGTTGGTGGATAGATGCATACGATGGATCAAATGATGACTTAATGTATGGGAGATGTCAATGGGCCTTGGTCTACTAGTGAAGTTGAAAGGTTCGAAATGAGCCCACCAAGGATCAAGTCTCATTGAGTGCAAAGGCTCTAACACCGAAAAATGGATGAGGCAAGGATCATACCCCAAGAAAATTTGGCAGAATGGATACCCCTCAGTACTTGGCTCTTAGCTGAAGAGGTTCAGCCCAAGAAGGCTCATGCTCCCGTATTGGGTAGCGAAAAAGAATTTGTGGATGACCTCCATGAAAAAAAAAAGTATGGGAGACTGGCAGGGAAAGTAAATGTGAAATTAGAATGGCTAAGGGTTTTTCAAAGGTGAAACCCTATCCAAGCATGGGGATGAGGGTTTAAAGTGCTGACCAGATCCATGGGATCCTCAGGAATTACAAAATTTTTGGAGGCTCCATCAAAATGCACGAAAAAAAACTTTGTATGCCAGAGTTATGAGCATTTAAAATTTTAAAAATTAAGGAGAAACTTCAAATGATTATAATTAATTTTTGGTACATAATCTATCATAATTATCCTATTCATTGTGTATATCTTTGAATCGCCTTTCCAATGCCTACAAAAAATCAAAATTTCAATGAGTAATGAAAAAGTTATGCCCATTTTATTGAAGTGTGTTTTTTGGGATTTTCAAAATAGATATCCATTTTTCTTTTCAAAATGGATGTGCATTTTGAAAACAAAAAATTGATGAAAATACTTGTCAAAAATGGATATCCGTTTTTCTTTCTAAAATAGATATTTGTTTTGCTTGCAAAATAGATATCCATTTTGAAAACATAAAATCCCTTGATAAATTGTTTGCAAGATTCCTATTTCTCACAAATTAGTTTTCCTTTAATATTATCGATACAAATCTTTTCCTCTTCTTCCATCTGATTTATAGTTGTGCTCTTATGAAACTTCAAAATATAGGCTCAGTCACAACCTTCAAATAATATTTCATCCATTGTATTGAAATTATATAGCATGCTTCATTTTCAACCTTTAGAAGGAAAAAATGATTAGTCTAACTTACAATATAATTTTGTTTTCTACAAACTTCATCGATAATCTACTCCCAAATTTTTTCAAAATTTATAGACTCAAGTTCAAAAGAATCTACCATATTTTCAAGTTGAAAGAAAGTCAAAAAGTTTTTTTTCTACTACAAGAGAAAGGGGACATACCTTTGCCTCTAACATAGTCTCTAGATCAAAGTGTCCATTTGGAAATCTTTGATTGTAATCTTGAATTTGGTAAAGTTCCTCCATTGATTATCAACTATCAGAAACATTAAATTCCTAAATTATGTTGTCATAAATGCTCATTCACCTACTAAATTTGTGATGTGTGGTACTAATTGATAAAATGACATTCAAATTTAGAAACACACAACCCAAATAGTATTTTTATTTTTTATAAAAATATCCATAACTCGAGATTCTTGAGACGGTTTAAATTACAATAATATAAAATACGTGATATAAATGTTAGTCATTATTTCTTTTTTATGCCTTCAACACTAAATTTATAATCTTGAAAATTTCCTATTTGTATTAACAAGTTTAAACGGACAAAAGCATGAATCAATTAATTATAGTACATCGATTGAACACCATGGAAAATGTCATATGTAATACACGCAAAAGAAGGAAAATGAATAAATAAGCAACCCAACTCAAAGAATGTAAGAGAAGATAAATAAAGTTTTTTTTTTCATTTAATTATTATTTTTTAAATTTTTAAAGATTAGAAATTTTAGAAAGTTTATCAGGATTAAATTTTTTGAATATAAAAATAAGATGTATAAAAAACTAAAGTAAAATTATATTTTAATAAATTTACCAAGAATAGATTTATTTTCTATCTTTAAAATTGAAACATCAAAATAATTTAGAAATTTTGATTATTATAATGTCAAAAATTCATTTCTTTACTTATAATGTGTTATCTTAGAAATAGAAAAAAATTTATCTCGTATATATATATATATATATATAATGCATTATTGAGTAGTGGTATATTATACTTATATTTTTCTTTGTCCTTATATGTGCATAGGTCATGTGTTTGTTTAGTACGAGGTGTATAAGAATGCACTCTAAAATAACTCAAATGACTTAGACCCTCAGTTGGTTAAAGCTGATAATAAGCATGGGAAAATGGTTTGGGTTAAAAAGAATCAGGAGGAGTCGTTAGATGCTCTGTTGGAGAGTTGGAAGTTGATCAAATAGTTGTTTCTAGCTCTTGGGTGTTGTTTCCTTCTCATTATCAGTGGTGTTGCTTCCTATTTTGTTGGTTTTTTGTTTTTGTTGTGTTGTTTTTGGAAGGTTTGCATGCCTGTTTGTTTTCTTGGTTGCTTGCATGCCTATTTTTAGTTTTTTCTTAATTAAGTTGTTGATGTTTTAAACTTTGGGATCAAGTCCCTTTCACTACTAATTTAATAAAAAATAATAGTTTCATTATGAATATGAGAAAAGTCTCATCTAATATTAGAATTAATGAGATCATATGCCTCATCCTCTATTCTAGTGCCTTTCATGCCAATATTAATTATTTTCTTCAAAACAAGAATTCACAAACTTTGAGGAATTTCCATGCCACAACCATAAATATTAAAAGTGATAGGAGGGCATCTGATAAGAATATCAAGAGTGTGGGTGTCAAGATCTCACAAAATCATACATAGAAGAGTTTCAAGAAAGCATCTTACTATTGAAATTATTTTGATAGGTTAATGGGTAGAGTGAATGATGTTTCCTAAAAGCTATCGAGAAATGAAAAAGGGCTACCACCCCGTAATGTTGTAGCACATTTCAATGAAGTTAAAATATTGCAAAAAGACCATATAATATTAACTAATCTAAAATATTATAGCAACATGAAAGATACATGGTTTCAAAGCAAGGGAATGTCAAGAAACAAAGCAATGAAACCTCAAACCCTTTACAAAGGGATAATGTGATTTTCAATAAATATCGTTATGGTGTGAAAGTTTTTATCTGCCACATAACCCAATGGATTATGTTGTTTCCTTATCAACTAGCAAGGAACAAGAATCTCCTAATGAGAAAAGTACATTTAGATATTATGAAGATGATGTTGATCAACCTGATGCACTTGGATATGAATCCATGGAGGAAGAATTTGAATATTTTGAATATGGTATAACTGATCAAGTCCTCCAATATGATCATAATGTAGGTTCAAATGAATATCAATTAAATAGTCATGATTTTGAATATTTAAGGGACCTCATTGATCAAAAATATAAAATATTTAGATTATTGGATGAGATCATAAAATCCTTTAAAGAAGAACCAATTGTGCTTGTCTTGAATGGATAATAGTTGATAATAATTCAATGAGCTATGAGATGGTGAAATGGGATCTAAGGCTAATGGTTAACTTAAATCACCCATTCCACCATAAAGCAATTGGGGGACACAAAAGAAATGATAAGAGACTATAGGTAATGTGTTTGTTTAGTACTAAGTGTATAAGAATGTACTCTAAAATAACTCAAAGATATATTGAAGGAAAAGATGTGAGGATCCACATGTGGCTCTCTATTATATATATATATATATATCATCATCATCATCATCATGTGGCACACTATGAAAAGGCCAACATAATAAGAATAAGGTAACTAATCATCATGAGATTCATTCATTATTTTTATCATGTTCACATAAAAAATTATCATTATGCTCATCATTAAATATATAATTAGCACAATGACACACAAGATATGAGGGAAGGACTAGCAGCCTCATGTAAATTTGAAAAATATTTATCATGTACAAAGGAAAATATGATAGGAGTAAGGTAATAAATCATCATGAGATAGTGATTTATCATATTTATCATGGTAATATAAAGAACAATCATTGTGCTCATCAACAAATGTATAATTAACAATATGAAACATAGGATACGATGAAAAAAATAACAACCTCATGTGAATTTGAAAATGATGTATCATGTACAAGATTATCATCAATGATAAATGATGGATCATCATCATAAATCTCATTGCTAGGGTAGTCATCAAAGGTAGACAATCCAAATCAATGAGTGTATCACTAGGTATTGGAGAAGATGCATATTCATCATATGTATGTGAAGGTGAAACTTGTATCTGCATGACTAGATTTATTAAGGAAATATGAATCATGGTAGAAACATAAAGGTAGATATAATATAATATATATCATGCTCACTAGGTGTGATATTATGTGAGGCAAGATTCATTGTTATATCAAGTGCATATATTGATGAAGTAATAGTTGTGCCACTATCATAGGCCACAAAATTTATGATGAGTCTTGTTAGAACTGTAAAATTTTGAAAATTTTACAGTTTTTTATATTCATGAGTTTCCAAAGAAGTCCTTACCATAAGCACAAGAATCCTCTCTTCATAACATTTTTCTCATATTCTGTCATGTGGTCCCATAGAATTCATCTAACCCTGAATATTTCAATGTATAATTCATATCGGCAAGAGATGGTGAGGGTCTCCCCAATCCATAAAGCATTTTATACTAATGTATATCTTTCGTAGTCTATCGACAAGAGTTCAGGAATGTCATACCGATATGATTTTATCTGAAGACACATATTGGCAGGATGCAGTTCATTGTCTTAGAGATAGAAGGATCCTATCGGCAAAAAAAATCATTGGAATGATTCATATTGAACTTATATATGTCTCACCGACCGGTGCACAAGGAGAAATATCAGCCAGACTAGAGCCATCAGAATGAGGTCCTATAGCATTTATCCGGTCTTGCCGACAAAGTAGAAGGGGATTCTATCGATGATTATTGGGATGAAGTCAGGGAGTCCTGCCGACCCAAATGTCACACTGACAAGATTATGTTAGTAAAGGACTCGATGGTATGTATTGATTATTGGCGAGACTAGTTTCATCGGAGAAAGATATGAGAGTCATGTCGAGTGTTGTTCCATCGGTAAGAGAATTGTTATGTCTCGGCGATCAGAAGAAAAACCTAAGGAAATTTCTCGACAAGACACAAAGTAATCTATGGAGCATCTGCTTGACTCACAATGTTACAGCAATGTACATAAGACCAAAAGGATAACTGTCGGTGAGACTTAGAATATGATCGATGAGACTGCGGGACACCAAAGCGATATATAGTTTTTGGTATTCGGAGAGACTTGAAGTGTCAGGGAAACTACAGGATTCCTGGCGGATGTTTTAATGAACGTTGGTAAAATCCATAGTAGAGAGGTTGCCCAAGATTTGAAAATGTCTCACCAAAAATATTACATGATGTGATAGTGAGAGTTTCAAAAAAAGACCTGCTACACTCGTGTTTAAGCTAAAACATTAATGGCGCAACGGATCACAAATAACTACATGAATTAAGGAAAATTCAATTGGAAATATCAGTGTGGAATTGATAGCGGAGGAAGCAAAAGGGTGAATGGACAAACAAGGCATTCTTTTAGTTCAAAGGTTCCGAGTGAAATACAGTAAGTTCTCTGTGCTTTAGTTCCTGTAATTTTGACTTCTGTAACTTTTGAGGAATGGAATTCTCCAGCACAGGAAAATCAAAAGGTAGAAAATATGGTGAAAGCAATCAGCCTAAAGGGAAGAAACAAAAAATTGAAATAGAGCATGAGGGCACTGAATGAAGACTAAATCAAGATCTCATTGACCAATTACTTGGCTTTGGACTTAAAGCTAGATAAATAAATAAATAAATTGGATGACAAATGTAAACTCATAGGAGATGATTGGACTTCAATAAGAGGTTATGAATTATTTAGCATTCATTACTATCAGAGAAATCGTTTTAAACCAGTATGCAACCTATGGAAGCTTAATTTGGGAAAGCTAGTGTGCCCTAATGTATTTGTTAATGTAGAATTGGTAAAATTGTTGGCTATCCATTATAATTTGAAACTCAAAGCTATATGTGACCCAACCGGGAAACCACTAATACACATATCAGAAGATGCAATAGGTGAGGTTTTCAATTTGGAAGGGTTTTGCAATGAGAAAATCATATGTGAAGAATTAGAAAGGGAGTTCAGGAGAATGGGCACAATTTATAAGGGTTGGATGTTGCCAATTCATAGAATTAGACAAGGTGGAAAACCAGTTCCTCTATAGGATAGCGATGGACCCCCTTTCCATGTTGATCTTTTTGAACCCTACATGAAGTATACTTATTTCTCGGTAGGCCAAATATTAGGAATGGAAGTCCCTGAATATATGTCAATCGTGCCTATGATAATTTTAGCAGATATTCAGTATCACAATGCTAGACCATTTGATTATGCATCATACATTTTTAAGGGGCTTGATTCTGGGTTGATGGCAATAAAGGGCAGAGCTTCTATCTTACACCTTAGGCATTACTCATTGTTGATGCACATAGTGTTGTATTTTGGACAAGAGTTAGGGCTATGGCCTCAGGAGATGATAATTTCCCAATTAGACAAGGAAGGCATGACATTAACTATTCAATTATGGATGGTTGTCTAGGACAGCAGGTTTCCTAACTCAAGTTTTGTACACTTTGAGGAGTTTTTTGTGAAGACACTGTACAAATTGTATAATCATCCATGTGACTATTCTTTATTTGAGGAGATAAAGAGGTTTCTCAGGCCTAATGACTTCAATGGTCCAATTAATCACAACTACGGGGATTGGTATTGCTTGGAGGATGCTACCATGATTAGGGTTTCTATATTTGAAGATGCCCCATTCATTTTGCCTAAAATAGTCCCGGACAGAATTGCATACTTGGAAATTGTCAGATAAATAGACTTTTCTAGTGTTATGAATTTGAGCTCCTTTGGAAAGCAGGATTTCATGCCCAGTACATTATGCTTCGGTGATTTTACTGTATTATCCAAGGAAGGATACAATTTGATCCTTGATAAGTTACTGCAGTACAATATGAAAAGAGGACCACCTAGAAAGAATTTTGACCCAAAAGGGTACATCAATTCTGCTAAAATGAGGATAAACTTTGGAGGGTATCAACATGTGCCCTATCAATTTGATGGTATGATCCAGAACTTGGAAGCTGAAGAAGCAAAGAGAGTGGTCAAAAAATATAATCAAGGTTTGTAGGATACAGAGCTATTATCTTCTAGGGAGGAGGCATCTGAGGATAATGTGCCACAAGACCAACCAAATAAGATGTCAAGATTGAGAACTCGGCATTACACTTGCCCTGCCAATGAATTGAGTGCTAAAGAGAATGTAGATGTGGATGCAAGGAATCTAGAGTACAAATCATTTGTAGCAGATGATGAATTTGTAAACTCTCCAGAGTTTAAGGCATTCCTATACAAACAAAAGGGAAAAGAAATAAGAGAAAAGGTTGACAATATCACATCAGGTAATGAAGAACAATTGCTAAATGACCTATAGGTGTGTGTGGACAGAGAGATGAAAAATATGACCCCTAAAAAGGGAAGGAAAATATTGGAAAGTGTCGGTGTTATGATTTTTCCAGGGTTGGATCTCAATTCTGCACTAGTTTTTTGATAGTTTCTTGAAAGATAGTAATGCTACACACAAGCTCAACCAAGAAAAGGTGATAGAAGTATATATAGGGTCGAAGTACAATCTAGATGAAGGGTCATTAATGATTTGGGATTTATATCCACCTCACAGGAAACCAGTTGTCATTGATACTGAGAAAGCATTTGGGCATGTTATGAATTTAAAGATTGGAGAGGCTAATCCTGTGGCAACTGCAGAAATTGGAATCAATGTAGAAAAATTAAACAAAGTTCAAATTCAAATGTTAATCAAGGAAAGGGAAATGTACAAAATGAATAATGAGAGGATGTTGAGAGAAAATGACCACCTAAAATATTTGTTAGGTGTCACAATGAAATCAACCAAGCTGCTCACTCATGGTGAAAGTTCACAAGCAAAAGATCACTGGGAAGGATCAAGTGCTTACTCTCAAGGGAAATATGATACACTTGTAACAATGATTAAGAAGATACAAGCCATTCTAGAAACTTGGTTAAATAAGCTCTGGGGAGCACACTCACATAACTTTATTGCACTGCAAGAAAACAAAAGAATGAATAGCAGAATTTTAGAGAAGTTTCAAGAAATAAACAAGAGGGATGTTTCTAATAATGTAGCAATTGAAGCTGCAAATCATTATGTGAATAAACACCGAGACTTCTTTGAAGAATTGCGAGGGGATGCACAGGGATTGATAAATGCCACCAAAAAAGGATTGAATGCATTCTTTGATGATAAAGGATGATTAAAAGAAATAAATAACTGGAAAAGTGAAAGTGAATCAATACTGCAAATTTTTTTGAAGATACCTAACATGGAAGATACAACACTGGATGAGGCATGCGAACAAAATGAGAAGATTGTAATAATGGAGATCATGATCTGAAATGTAGTGGGAGATGCAAATACGCATAAGCGCAAGGATTATTTGGACCACTTGTTGAAGATTCATTTATGGCTTAACAGAGCTTAATTATCTGTTAATCTATTATTGTTTTAACATATGACATTTCTGAAAGGACACATCCTTTCAAGTATTTGATGTATAAATATATGTTTTGGTAGTGAAACAGGAGATAACATAGGATAGAAGAAAGATACTGTAGATTACAATGTTTTACAAATATGAGACTATGATGCATGTTTAAAACTATGGAGATATCAATGAAAATCATTTGATGTGGTGGTGTATTTCTAGTATCAGTTGTTTGTTGTGCTAATTGAAAGTATTACTGAAGTTGTCTCCAAGGTTGATTTTTTCTAGTTATTTAAATTGATATAGCAAACTTATATTTAGTTTATTGGTGCACACTTGTTGTATCTGTATGGTTGATTAATTGGTTCTTTCAAGAAAATATTAAATCCTTTTAGTTAATCATAGTAACTAGGGAATCTCATTTGGATCATTAAGAAGAACTTGGTAATCATATTCTTGCATGTTTATACAAGTTATAAACTCAAATATATGTCGAACAATTAGAGTAGTTTCCAGAAAGAAGTTACTCATTTTAGATTTCTTTTGACTCCGCATACCAAATAAGGCACTAGTCTCCACATTTTCATTATTTTAGTTTCACTCATTATTCATATCTATTAACTAGACATACTAGGTTTTAGCTTTGATATTGCTATACAATCTATACCAAATCACATTTTATTTATCCACTCCCATTTGCCACTATGGGTAAAATACTTTAAAAGAAATAAGAATAAGTCAAGTCTGCCTCATTCATATAGGTATACCCACCTAGGTCTAGTAGCACCTGAAGAGAAGCAGGTTTAACCATTTTGACCTTGTCTATTACCCTGAAATGTATCAAGAGATTGGCAACCTCTTGAGGTATTTTACTTGCATTTTTGAGAGCTAACAAGTCTTACAACCCCAATGTATTTCCCATTTGGATTATTGAAATGAAGATTTAGCTCAATGATAACCAAACAACTAATGAGGACAAGATCTCATTTTAAAATCTGAATCTCACTAATATCACCAAGGTATTGCTCACCATATGCCATGATGCAACTAGGGACAAATTATCACAACCTTGAAGGAAATTTTATATCCTTTAAATTATGATAATGATTTGCTCAGGAGGAAGAGCATGAAGAAGAAAGGGAAAAGGATAGTCTTCTTGTGCCCAAAAGGAGAATAATAGTGAGATTGTCTCAAAAGAAGAAAGAATCTTCCAAGGCAAAGGATGAAATTGACCCTCTAGTAGTGAATGTGGAGAGTTTGGGAGAGAAAACATAGGTATACAAAAGAAGATCAAGAACTCCTTCTCCCAAAGATAGTGTGCCAAAGGGGGATATTCCCTTAGCTACCCCTACTATAGAACAACATGATGATGTCCTTCCTTCTCATGAGTCTCATGATGCACCAAGTGAGTCTCTAGATGTAGAGGATCAACAAGATCAAGGAGAGGAAGGATTCCAAGAAGGTGAACTCTATAGTGCAGAGGCAGAGATATAAAAGATATTGCAGTCTCCCTTGGTACCTTATGAGGAATCACCAGTCAGAGAAGAAGAAGAGAAATCTATGGAAGAGGAAAAGACACATGAAAGGACCCCTTCTCCAATTTAAGTTATGACAGAGATAGTAAATCAAGAGGAGAGCCAGAATCCATAATATAATAAAGAGAAAGATGAAGGAGAAGGCAGGAGTGAGGAGGTTCCCTCGGTCCATACCATAGATGTTGATCCTTCCATGGATCAGGCTGAGCAAGAGAGGCCAACTGAGGAACAATCTGATGTCCCTACCCCAAATTGGGTTAAGGAGAGGTTGAAGAGTAAGTAGGTGTTAGTGGATGACACCCCTCCGAATTGGGATGAATTGTTGGCAAACATTGGTAAAGGGAAGGCAGAGAAGAAAGCTAGGGTAATCTCCAAAATTTCTAGGGATGAAGTAGACAAAAAGATTATTCACATTGCAACCCCTGCTATAGAAAAGGATAAAAGGGATATTGTTCCTCAAGATTATACAATTCAGACTCTCAACCTAGGGCCCACTAATAAGGATCAAGAGTGAAGAATTTCAAGAGTCCGCCCAAACTATTATAAGAAGGCTAGATAAGGAAACAATAGAGAAGGAGAGGTTGCATAAACAAATTAATGATGTGTACAAATATGTACAACACCTGATGAGGCCATTGCAAGTAGTAGGAAGTGAAGGGATAACTCCTAAAGGTTTATTGCCGAAGGAGGCATTCACAAAACTTGAAAAGATGAAAGCTTCTACACAAGCCACCCATGAATGGTTGTAGGGAGTTAGGCAATGAGGAGATGATATGATCAAGGGCATCTTATCAATAGGTGGTGATGCATATAGGTCCTGTGAGTGGTTACAGAACATATTGAGAAAGGAAAAATCTAATATAGATCTCCTCCTTCACAAGTTAAAAACCATCATGGAATATATAGAAGAAAAATTCTTGATTGATGGAATTCTCTCTTTTGTAAGAGTTTCTGAGCCATGGGAATTGTATGAATCCTTGCAGATCAAGCAAAAGGTTTTGAAGAGGATCCATAAGCAGGGAAAGTAGGTATACGATGCATTGAATGATATTTATAATAGATGCATCTCATTCTTTGAAATTATGATTGGAAGGAAGAAGCTCACACCTAGGCATCTAGTTTTGGAACATTTGAGGAAATGGTGGCATGAAGTTTATGCTCTTGTTGAGGATAGTCTAATCATAGGTCACCATTTAGATGATGCTTCCACCTATGTTACTGTCATGGATAAATATCAAGATCTCGAGGTGGAATGGGATAAAGTTGTCAAGCAATCAAGGGAAGAAATTAAATCTATTGAGAGGAAATTCAAAGTGTTAGTTACCCCATCCTTAGAACAACCTAGATGGAATCTTCTTGAAGGTGCAAGAGAAAATAGTTAAAGATAAGGGGGAAAAAATTTAATGCAGGGCTACATCAAAATTAAGTAAACCTAATTGGGTCGACATATCTTGGGGGGGTCCTATAAATATGGAATTTTGTGTCATTTGTAAGGGCTAGAGAGTTATACTTGGGAGAAAATTAAATAGTATAGAAAGAGTTAGAGCTAGGAGTTAGTTAATTTTGAGCAAGTGTTGTAACACAGAACACTGGAATTGTGTTGTCATTGGATGATTCAACATAATTGAGGACATTGTGCTTTGGTGATCTCTCTTGTGTTGACTTATCTTGCATGGTTCTTGCTATTCTATATTTTGAGATTTCTTTAGAAATATTGGATATATGTTAGATTTAGAATTAGATATGATTCAATGGTGTTTATGGTTTGATGGTTGAAATTTTTGTAGCAATCTCTAGTCCATACTTTTTGCAGCTAGCTGATTGTTAGCTGCTTTGCAAAGTTATCCTGGACTTTCATATTCATTGTGTTTAGTTCAATTATGAATATTTGTTCATTTCAATTGCAATAGGGTTATTTTGGATGAACATTCATGATATGAAAATATTTAATACCTTAGAAGATTGCACTATTTATGTAAGATTGCAGATTCATCTGTGTCAAGCAGGAATTAGTTTATGAGGGATTGGTCCATTTCAAGTATTTTATCATTTGCATTGTTAATCTTAGGACTAGTGTTAATTTTAGAAATCTCTCTAAAACTCTTTCCTTTTTCTATTTCTTTTATCATTTGGGTTAGATTTAGGATTTCAAGTATCACCATATTGCAAAATCTGATAAGTTCAAAGATTCAGTATTTGTTTGTAAGGTCCCTTTGTGATTACCAACAATTTTCACTTATTATCTAAGCTATTTATGCATTGTCAATACTTGGCATTAGAGACCTTGGGGTTATCTCTTGAGGCTTGTTGATAGAGATTCACCTTTCAAGAGAGATATGATTCTTTCATCTTGTCTGAGTTGTTGTGCAGAAAACACCATCAATAGATTGGTGCTAGAAGGAGGGCATGAATAAGCAAGTTGGATCTATTTTTGTTTTCCATTTCTCCTAAAAGATTCAGATGAAGAACCAGATCTACTCCCAGGGAAGGGGAATTTCAAGAGTTGCAAGCTCCTACTAGGTCAAGACGGACTAGAAGAAGGGGTGAATCATCATACACCCAACCACTTCCATCATCTCCACCATCCTCCTCTTCATCAAGTCCATCTTCATCTAATTTTGAATCCATCCCCATTCAATAGCCTCAACAAGCCATAAATCAACCTTTACCACCTCCACCCCCACCAATTTCTTTCCTTGCTAACAATTTGTCTCCTTTGACCTTCAATAATTAAAATTTCATGCCCAAGAACCCTAACACTTCTGTTTAAAATTCCATGTTAATGATCCTAATAGAACCACAGAGGAACATATTAGGATTTTTTAGACCTATCTTAGGGATAGGGGAATCAACCATGAGGATGTTGCATTAGGCTCTTCCCTTATTCCCTAGGAGAAGATGCATTCTACTAGTATAATCATTTTCTTGCTAGATTTATTCATAATTGGATTGAACTTGAGACTACATTCCTACAAAAGTTCAAAATTCCTATTAGTGCTAATGAGCTTTATCTACAATTCACTAAAGTCAAGAGAGAGGTCAACAAGCCTATAGGTTCTTTTAATAACAGATTCCATTAGGCATATACTAGGTTGCAAATCCCCTATGCTATAGATGATGCCACTGCTCTAGAAGTCTATTATGAGGGTCTTGATAGCCTGATAGCTACCTTCTCAAAATGGAGACCCAAGCCTCCAAATAACTTGCTTGATGCATACATGAAAGTTGTTAAGGTTAGTAGTAATATGAGACAACACCTATCTAGGCCTCTACCATTATTAGGACCCACTGTTCACCCTGGGTAGGTTGAAGCTCTCAATCAGGCTCTTACTAATCATACTCCTATTATGAATCCAATACCTCAGTTTCCTCTGGTCCCTCATCCAAGACCCCCTATGAACCAAGTCCCACCAATGGAAAATTATCCCCAACAAAGTGTTAATCAGCCCATTCACTCACAACAATAGTCTAGTTTCCCTACCTATCTGTAGAATTATGAAGTCTTGAATCAGTCTCTGGGCTTTGGTGTAGCAGCAGGACATTCCCAAAACAATGTGAACCAGACTCCATATAGCAATCTTGACAAGGAAAGGTTAGATGAATTGTTTGAACAAGTGAAGAAGCTAAACATGGAGGTCACCGATCTGCGAAATCAAAACAACCAACTCCAAGATGCTCAAAGGAGTATGGAGTCCAATTATAATAGAGAAAGGGAGCCCCATAAAGGACAAAATTTTCATAGGGTGTAGAGGTTTGATAAAGGACAACATGCTAATAGAGAACATTTTGAAAAATGACAAAACTTTTAGAGAGGGCAGCCCTCTAGCCATAATTTCAACAGAGGATAGGCTGGTAGATAGGTATTTGATAGAAGACAACCACCTAGACAAAACAAGACCTGGAACACAAGGCCAAATAATGGAGGTGTTCCCACTCCATTGGATCAACCTTCTAATCAAGAAAGGCCTTCTAGTGGTGTGTTTCTAGCTGAAGCTACTTTATCAGGATGGTGTAGGCTCCATAAAACAAGTCAATATTTTGAGTTAGACTACCCTGAATTCCAGATAGCTACTTCTATCTTTCAGTATAAGGAGAATAATGCAAGTAACTATGAGTTGGTACCGTCTACTCTTTATGACTCACCTGTGCTAGTGCTAAACCATGGTCCTTTCCCACAAAGTGAGGAGAATGGACCTAAAGAAGAATCAAGCCAGTCTAAGGAGGAGGTAGATCAAGTGTGCAATGGAGATGAGATTACACAATTGTTTAATGAAAATCTTGAGAATGATAATGGCCCCTTGGATGAAGAAGAGACCTATATTGAAGAGGTGTCGACATTCCAATGGCCAATTAGGAAGTATGACTTAAGAGATCTGCCAAACAGACACCCGCAATTTGGGGGACCTTTCATCACTTCCATCCCTCCAAATAACTTCACCACTTCCATCCTTCCTCTGAGGATTGAAAGGGAGCCTATAATGAAGTATGTGATCACAAAATATCAGAATACTTTGAATGAAATATTGATATCAGAGGTTAGCATGGGTAATTATGTGCTGGCAGCCCCTATTGAGGAGTCTGATGTAGAAGAAATTCTTATGTTGCATACAATACCCATTGATCTTACAACATAATATAGTAGTACTGGAGTCTTGGTGGAAGTGATTAATGATGATGATTCTGAAGATAACCAACTTAGCTTGCTAGATAATTTTCAAGAATTCATTCAGAAATGCATTGAAAATCAGATTTAGTTGGGTAGAGGAATGAATTTTCAATAATTACTCTTGCCTAATTGGTGTAGAGTTCATAATTCCTCTTACTCAGAATTGGAATGTTTCTTGTGCCAAATAGTAGTAGAATAGGTACAGAAGTGCATTAACCCCACTCCAGTAGTCAGAATTAATATATAGAATATTCAAGATGATCCCAAAGGAAAAAGTGTGGTGTACTCTAAGGAGCCCTCTAGCAGTAACAACACAAGAGACAAGATGAAGAAATTTGGAGTTGCTAGTTGTTGGACCCTAAGGTTTGATGTATCTAAATCAAAACAAGGTGTTGGAGTAGGATTTGAGTTAATCAGTCCAAAAGGTAAGACTTTCTTTGCTACTCACAGACTTCATTTTCATTCTACCAATAATGTAGTAGAGTATGAGGCTTTGATTCATGGGTTGCTCATGGCACTAAGGAAAAAGGTTAAGATTTTGCAAGTCTTTAGGGATTCTGAGTTAGTGTTCAAGCAAGTTAGAAAGAAATACTCATGTCATGACAGAAGGATGACCAATTATAGGCATAGAGTATGGGACCTTATTGAGGGATTTGATGCCTTCAACATTTAGTTGATACCACGAAGTAAGAACCAAACTGTGGATTCCCTAGCTCAAGCAACTAGTACTTTATAGCCTTTGTCTCTCTCTGGATTGAAGAAGTTTATTGTGGAGCTAACTCCAGTACCTTCAGTACCTAAAAATGTGACCAAATTTTAGGTATTTGAAGATGATGAGCATATTTTGGATTTTATCACAAGTTCAAATGTCTTTACTTCATAGATCATTGATGAAGTTGAACCCCAAGAAGTAGAAATTGACTTGGAAGGGGTTATTAATTTGAAGACCAATACTATTCCAATGGGAATGGTGCATCTAGAAATGGTTTTTAATTTGGATATGGTCAAAGATCAAGAGCAAGATGCTAAGAAGGAGTCCATCAGTGGTCAATGTGAAACATACAACATGGGGACTCAAGATGATATCAAGAATGTCTTCATTGGTGGAGTGTGTACTCTAGAGAAGAGGAAAGGAATTATTTATGCATTACATACATATCAAGATGTGATAGCCTAGAGTTACGAAGACTTGAAGACATATGACACTTCAATTATCACACACACCATTCCTCTAAAGCTAGGACCAAGACCTTTCAGGAAAAAAAAAATACCAATCAATGCCTTACTAGAGCCTATTATTCAAAAGGAATTGCAAAAACTACTCTCAGCTCACATTATATTTTCGGTAAGACATTCAACCTAGGTTGAAAATTTGGTTCCAGTGAGAAAGAAAAATGGAGAGATCAGACTGTGTGTGGATTTTAGGAACCTTAATAGAGCATCAGAAAAAGACAACTATCCAGTCCCTTCACTGGATGAAGTGCTTCAGATTTTCAATGGATCTCAAATGATGTCTTTTCTGGATGGCTACTCTAGATATAACCAAGTAATGGTGTAGTATGAGGACAAGCATAAAATTGCATTCACCAAAAAGTGGGGGACTTTTGCTTACAAAAGAATGCCCTTTGGCTTGATCAATGTTGGAGCCACATTCTAGAGGGCTATGGAAATTTCTTTTAAGGACATAATTGGTAAATGCATCATAATTTATATGGACGATCTAACAATTTTCTCCAAAATGTGAGGTGATCACATACCAGATTTGTATAAAGTGTTTTAGAGGTGTAGAGAATTTGGCATCTCTCTTAATCCAAAGAAGTGCATCTTTGGAGTTACTGAGGGAAAATTTTTGGGACACATTATTTCAGAGAAAGGTATTTCTATTGATCTTGAATGAGTGGAATCCATACTCAAGATTCAACCACCTACTAGCAAGAAGGAGATGAAGTCATTCTTTGGAAAAAACAATTTTGTCAGGAAGTTTATCACAAGATTTGCAGAAATAGTCAAGCCATTGAATGTGATGTTGAAGCAGGAAGCTAAAGTTGAATGGAGCACAGAAGAAAAAGAAGCATTTGCAGAGATCAAAAGGGCCATTGTTGAGGCCCCAGTTTTGGTGAGTCCTAATTATGCTAAGCCATTTTACATATATTCATTTGCTTCTGATCACTCTTGTGCTAACATGTTGACCCAAAATTCTGATCAAGGGAATGAAAACCCCATGGCATTTATGAGTGCGCCACTAAAATATGCAGAACTAAGGTACCCAAGTGTGGAGAATTAGGCATATGCCTTGGTCAGAGCTGTGAAGAAATTCAGACATTATATTCTGAGGAACACAGTCTTTGCAATAGTTCCTGATCCTGCAGTCAAGTTGTTGTTGATGAAAAGTGACCTAGGAGAATATAGAGCTAAGTGGGTGACCATGTTGCAGGAGTATGATATTGAGATTCAGCCTATGAAGCTGGTAAGAGGGAAATGGCTTACTAGAACAATGGTAGAAATGGGTCCTGACCTTGCAACCCAACATTATAATTTTGAAGACATTTCTCTCAGGGACTGGTATGATGATATTATTTAGTATCTTTTGAATCAACTATGTCTAGATCACCTTAATGTTGTACAAATAAGAGCATTGTACTTGAAGAGTGGTAGTTTCATGTTAAAGGGAGTTGTCCTATACAAAAATAACCATGAAGGTGTCTACTTAAGATGCTTGGGAAAGAAAGAAGTTGAAAGGATCATGGTAGAGTTTCATGATAGATATGGCACTGGCCATGGATCTACACCTTCCACTGCAAATCATATTATGAGGGCTAGTTATTATTGGCCCACCTTGTTCAAAGATACACACAACCATGTCAGAACTTGTCATGTGTGTGAAACTGCAGCAACCGGGGAGAAGCATGCAACTCTTCCACTTCAATTAGTCTTTGAGGTAAAACCTTTCACACAGTGGGGAATGGACTTCATAGGTCAAGTCAACCCACCTTCTTCTGCAGGCCACATGTATATTCTTATTGTTACTAATTATTTCACATGATGGACTGAGGCTCTTGCATGTAAACAATGTACTTCTGAAGTGGTAATCAATTTCATTGAATCATGTATTATCAATCTCTTTAGATGGCCTTTGTCTTGAGTTTGTGATAATGGTCCTACATTTGCATCATTGAAATTTTGTAACTGGGCCTTTGATCATGGGATCATAATAAATTTTGCATCTAATTACTATCCACAAGGCAATGCTTTGGCTGAGTCTTCCAATAAGAACCTATTAACAGTCATTTGTAAGCCATTAGAAAAGAATCCCAAGGATTGGTACACTCAACTTAGATTTTCTCTCTGGGTAGACCATACAAGACATAAGACCTCCTTAGGGACCTCTCCTTACCACCTTGTGTATGGTCTGGAACCTATATTCCCCATTCAGTTGAAAATCCCCACTTTATAGTTCATTAATGAATACTATGATGAAATGGAAAAATGTGAAGCCTGCCTACCTGAACTGTTACACCTTGAAGAAAGAAGAGATGAAGGCTTAGAAATTTTTTACAAGCATCAAGGAATATTCAAAAGATGGTTTGATAGAAGAGTCAAGGTAAAATCCTTTCGAATCTCTGACTTGGTTCTCTACTGGGATAAAGCCCATGACCGAATAGGGGAGCATGGAAATTTTGAAAAAATCTGGCTTGCCCCTTATAAGATTTTAGAGCATCTAGGCAATAATTCTTTTCTCTTGATAAAGCCCATGACCGAGGGGAGCATGGAAATTTTGAAAAAATCTGGCTTGCCCCTTATAAAACCTAGGCAATAATTCTTTTCTCTTGAAAACCATCACTGGAGAGGATATCCCACTGCCTACCAATGGGCAGTACCTGAAGCATTACTTCCAATCCTGAGTTGTGTACACCTCTTTTCTTGTACATAGTTAGAGTAGGTTTCCCTTTCTGTTTACTTTGTTTGTTTGCTATTGTTGGCTAGTTTAGGTTTGCTTTTGGTTTGGTTTGGTTTTTCTCCACTCTTGCTTTGGGGGTTTTCTTGTTTTCTTTTGGGTGTGTTGCACCTGCATGGCAATCATATTATTATCTAGGACTATTCTAAATATTTCTTTTACAAACTTCAATCATTTTTCCATAGTCAGTTGGTGAAAGTCTTTTATTTGGTGTCATATGTATTAATTGTTTTGAGTGGATAAGTCATGGGATTGCGTTAAATATGGAATGTATTTGGGTCTTACATTTTTACACAGATCGTTTAAAATTCCAAGATTGCACATAGTCCTTATGAAGTCTACTTAGGTGAAAAATCTTATATTTTGCTTCAGCACCACTGTGGTTCTCAACCCTGACTGTGAACTTCATTGTCCACAAGTTGAAAAGAAAAAGTGAAAAGAAAAGAATATAAAAAAAAAAGAGAAAATATTTAAAATCAAAAGAGTGAATTCAACTTATCAGGAGTATTCAAGTATCTCTACTAGGGCTATGGATGCCTGGATGGTAGTAGAGCTATGCTTGGGAGGACCACAATGATAACCTCATCGAGGCTATGGATGCCTGACTGGCAGCGAGGCTTTGTCCAGGATGCTTTTGGAGTTAGAATCTTTATGTAGCCTAATCAAACCAAATTTGGTTCTTATTGCAACTAAGGAAGTGGGAATGAATACATATGCACACACTTTGACCCTAGTACAAGAAAGGTTTGCTTGCCTGTGAGTTTTGAAACTCTGTCAAATTGGTGACCTAATGTGAGGACTGAAACCAAAGATTCCAGGTTCTTGATTCTTGTTTGTCACTGAAATGCTCTAGAGAATTTTCCTAGTAGGAGTCACCATTTGTTGTGTAGGTTTTGTACACATTACCCACGGAAAGCAGGGACCCTCTTTTTCTTTCATTTTTGGTGTTTTAGCCCTTTGATTTTGAGAATTTGGTTGCCTTGGCATGTGCCTAAATGATCATTCTACTCGTGCCAATTCCCTTTTGAGGGAATACTTTGAAATCCTATATTCTAGGACATATTTCGGGTTTTTCTCTATTTTCAGGAAAATTCCCTCTAGGAAGAATTCCCTGAACAGCTTGAAAACCTAACAGAGGCTGCTTTACATTTTTTTTTGGAAATTACAAGACTTCACGGAATTCCATCTTCCTTGAATTTTCCAGAAATTCTGTCATTCCTTCGGATTCCCGAGCCTACTGTCTTTTCATCGCATTTATGTCTCCTGTAAAATTTTGCAATTTTTTTTATTGGATTTAATTGGGATTTATGTTGAGAATGTGCATCATTTTCCTTCTTGTGAGATTTGAGGAGCTTTATTTTGAGTTGCTACTGTTCGATTGTGTGTTTAAGGTTGTGATCGATCATTGTAGTGGAGTTTTTTGGTGATCACTTGCATTTTGCTTGGACTGTAGGGTTTCTTGTTGGCTACTTCTATTTCGATTTCTTGGTTCTCATGGTATGTACATGTTGCCTTCTCTTTTAATGAACAAATTGAATTGCTTTATGGTTTGTGTGTGTATGCTTTGAGTTAGTATTTTGATGTGGTAGAGTTGGGTAGTAGGGCTAGGGTTTTTTATTTTAGCTTGATGCCCTTCCCTGTAGCTCATGTTGCTTTCCTTCTACTTGATTGTGATTCAATGTGGCTAATCATTGCTATGTTTTATTCTTAGTTCAATTTCATGCTTTTCTATGTTGAGCTCTAGTTTAACCTAGAAATCCCTGACCTTTGATGAGATCACGTCCTAGGCGAATTGAAACCTTTCATTTATAATCCAAAGTTGATATTGCCTTGTCTTAGTAAGGTTTTAGGGAGTTTGCAGGAGGATTAGTGGAATGAAAGGGCGAGTTGGGATCCAAGTTGTGTTGTCATGGTGATTTCTTAGGGTTTCCCTTGTTGAAATAATTGCTCATATTGATTGCATCTCATTTAGATCGATTGGAAACCTAGATTATTCATCTTGCACTTTAAATGAACTAAATCCCTAACTTCCTAATTATTTGATCGATCTGGGAAAAAACTTGATGGAGTCAAATATTTTGGGTTTTCCAACATCTTGCGGATTTTCCTTACTTTAGGAATTTCCCGATTTTCCATTGCTTTATTGATTTCTCGAATTTTGTGAACTCTTGCCATTTTTGTGGATTGCTGTCACTGACAAAATTCTCTGAAATCTTGTTGAAAATGAGGAATTGTGAGATAACATGAGTTATTAGCTAATGATTGTGCATCATATGATCAATTTGAGTTACTTAAAGATGTGTCATGCTTTTTCTTAGTTGATGATGGTTGATTCAATGATCGTTGGAAGTTTTTTGTGCTTGTTTCACTGAATTTTGTCTATCTTGGAATTTCCAAAATTCCTCTGGCCTAAATTCTACGAGAGGACTAAAAACATGAACTTTGAAAGGAGTAATACTTATGAGATTTTAGGGGATTTTGTTCATCATGGGACTTTTCTTAAGGATGCATATATAATTCCATGATGGACTAACTTGGGTTTCATGTTGTGATGGATCTTTATTGTGGTCTTTTTTGTTGAATGTAGGCTGAGTCAAGCAAGACCGTTGCTGGAAGGACCAAGGGCAAGGTAATGGACCCAAGTGATGAGGGAGTCTCTATTTCTGAGGTCGAGAGGATCAAGTTGGACATGAAAAGAAACGTTCTTGAGAGAAATTTGGTTTCCATTTGGTCACAAATAGCAGATACCAATTTTGGGAGATGGGATTATGAAGATTTTAAAGCAAGAATGGTAGAGCAAAATCCTTCTCGATAAGCTAGTAAACTGGTGAACTTTGGATTGGATTATGTGGTTGGTTTCCCTCCTACAGTGCAATGCTATGGGCTATTCCTAGAGTGTGTGAGGCATTACGATTCAAATACACAGAGGATAATTGGTCCACAAGGAAGGGTACTTGCCAATTTCTCTCCTATCTCAATGGCCCAAACATTTGACATGCCGAATAGGACTCATGTTGTGGGGCTTGATCTTGACATAGCCAAGAGACACTTTATGGATGATACAGCTAAGGCTCTACAAGTTATTAATTACTGGTTGGAGAAGCCTAAGCCACACTTCTCTAAGTTTCCTAAACAATTGCACAAAGCCAAGTTCATATCAGAATATTATGATGCAATCACTCTCCTTAGCAGAGTGATGGGTCTGAAGATAGTAGGAATGTTTGAGAATTGAATGTCTTACGTCATAGTAAGGATGAAGCAAAATTTTGATTGTCAATGGTCAGGTATCATCAGTGCCAGGATTCATGAGAAATTTTGCAATGTCTCATAGAGCAAGAGCTTCACAATGACTTCTTATCTCGTCTATGCCTTGGCAAGATTCCATCTGTACAAGTGGTTGAGTGAATGAGGGATCTTTGGCCAAGATGTTATTTATGAGTTTTATCCTCAATTGCACTTGGAAAACTCAAGCTATAGGAGGGTGAATGATGCATTCACTATGTATATCACAAGATTGTTGCAAGGGGCAGAGCATGTAAGGATCTCTAATGCGGCCAAGGAATTGATACAGAAATATGGAGCATGGTTTATACAAATTTCTACCTTCTCATACATCAGGATTGATGGTTTCTAGAGGGCTCCTTATAGGTTACCAAGATATCCAACAGACCACATCATACTTTTGGAAGTAACCAAGAAAATTTCGGCCTTTGATGATATTGTGAAGAAAGATATGCATAAGACTGGCTTAGGAGGTGACTTCCCATTGAGGATAGGAGTCCATGAGGTTTGTCCTTCGATGATTATAGCACACTCCTCCAAGGAAGAAACAAGCACTCTATCTCTAGCATTCCACTCCAGGAGGCCTAGGTTTGATAGGATAGGAGAAGCCCAAAATAGAGCTAGCAAGGAATTTAGCCACAAGGATTGCATTGAAGACTATTAGGCTAATTGCAAGGATGAGTTTGAGGTCCAGAGGAAAATATTCTCTAGATTTCCAGCCAATCTAATTAGATTGTACAACACCAAGGCTATCCCTAACCAGCTTGAGGATGATGGGGAAGTAATCGAAGGCCATGACTATGATTCCATCAAAGACAAGCCCATAGCTGAGATTGACTGGTTAGAGGAAGAGAAGATAGAGTTAGAGAAAATAAATGCTCCTATGATTAAATATACCAAGTTATGGATCAAGCATAAGATTTGGGAGCTAGACAGTGAAGGAAAAGAGTACACATATGATTTGATGGTAGATTTGGAATCCCACTCCACCTCTGAAGAAGAAGAGGTAAATTCAAAGGGTAAAGAAAAGGTAGGTTCTCCTTTCAGGATCAAGACCAAGGGTGCTCAAGTAGAGGCTGAGAAGGAAAAGAAAAGAAAGTCTAGTGCTAAGAGAAGGAATGTTACTTCTAAGGAGAAGACATCTGCTGAAGAGGAAGAGCATGAAGAAGAAAGGGAAAAACATAGTCTTCTTGTGCCCAAAAGGAGAAGAATAGTGAGATTGTCTCAAAAGAATAAAGAAACTTCCAAGGTAGAGGATGAAAATGACCCTCCAGTAGTGAATGTGGAGAGTTCAGGATAGAAAACATAGGTATACATAAGAAGATCAATAACTCCTCCCAAGGATAGTGTTCCAAAGGGGAATATTCCCTCAACTACCCCTACTATAGAACAACATGATGATGCCCTTCCTTCTCTTGAGTCTCATGATGCACCAAGTGAGTCTAAAGATGCAGAGGATCACCAAGATCAAGGAGAGGAAGGATTCCAGAAAGGTGAACTATATAGTGCAAAGGCAGAGATAGAAAAGATATTGCAATCTCCCTTGGTATCTTATGAGGACTCACAAGTCAAAGAAGAAGAAGAGAAATCTATGGAAGAGGAAAAGACACATGAAAGGACCCCTTCTCCAATTCAAGTTATGATAGAGACAATAAATCAAGAGGAAATCCAGAAGCCAAAATATAATAAAGGGAAAGATGAAGGAGAAGGAAGGAGTGAGGAGGTTCCCTTGGTGCATACTATAGATGTTGAGCCTTCCATGGATCAAGATGAGAAATAGAGGCCAAGTGAGAAACAATATGATGTCCCTACCCAAAATTGGCTTAATGAGAGGTTGAAGAGTAAGCAGGTGATTATTGATGATACCCCTCTGAATTGGGATGAATTGTTGGAAAACATTGGTAAAGGGAAGGCAGAGAAGAAAGCTAGGGTAATCTCCAAAATTACCAGGGATGAAGCAGAGAATAGGATTATTCACATTGCTACCCTTATTGCAGAAAAGGATAAAAGGGAGATTGTTCCTCAAGATCATACAATTCAGACTCTCAACCTAGGGCCCACTAATAAGGATAAAGAGACGGAAGAATTTCAAGAGTCCACCCAAGCTATTCTAAGAAGGCTAGATAAGGAAACAACAGAGAAGGAGAGGTTGCAGAAACAACTTAATGATGTGTACAAATATGTGCAACACTTGATGAGGCCATTGCAAGCAGTAGGAAGTGAAGGGATAACTCCTGAAGGTTTATTGCCCAAGGAGGCATTCACAAAACTTGAAAAGATGAAAGCTTCTACATAGGCCACCCATGAATGGTTGCAGGGAATTAGGCAATGAGGAGATGATATGATCAAGGGAATCTTATGAACAAGTGGTGATGTATATAGGTTATGTGAGTGGTTACAGAACATATTGGGATAGCACAAATCTGAGATAGATCTCCTCCTTCACAAGTTAAAAACCATCATGGAATATATAGAAGAAAAATTTGTGAGTGATGGAATTCTCTCTTCTACAAGAGTTTCTGAGCCCTGGGAAGGGTATGAATCCCTGCAGATGAAGCAAAACATTTTGAAGAGGATCCATAAGTAGGGAAATCGAGTAGATGATGCATTGAATGATATTTATAATAGATGCATCTCATTCTTTGAAATTATGATTGGAAGGAAGAAGTTCGCACCTACACATCTAATTTTGGAACATGTGAGGAAATGATGGCATGAAGTTTATGCTCATGTTGAGTATAGTCCGATCATAGGTCACCATTTAGATGATTCTTCCACCTATGTTACTGTGATGGATAAATATCAAGATCTTGAGGTGGAATGGGATAAAGTTGTTAAGCAATCAAGAGAGGAAACTAAATCTATTGAGAGGAAATTCAAAGTGTTGGTTACCCCATCCTTGGCTAACCTAGATGGAATCTTCTTGAAGGTGCAAGATAAAATAGATAAATATAAGGAGGGAAACATTAAATGCAGGGCTACATCAAAATTTGTGCTTCCCCATTATTCCTTCTTCATCCTTCACATGCATTGGACTGAGCTATATTGAAGAACCCAGGCCAACCTGGATAGGTCCCAAGCATTTAATGCTATTTTATTTTATTCTTGAACTTCTTGGGATGACTTTTTTTGTGGCCATTTATTATTGTAAACCCAATTGGGCCAAAATATCTTGGGGGGTTCCTATAAATATTGCATTTTTCCTCATTTGTAAGGGCTAGAGATTTTTACTTTCGAGCAAATTAAGTAGTATAGCAAGACTTAGTTCATTTTGAGCAAGTGTTGTAACACAGAACACTAGAGTTGTTGTTGTCATTGGATGATTCAATACAATTGAAGACATAGTGCTTTGGTGATCTCTCTTGTGTTGACTTATCTTGCATGGTTCTTGTTGTTCTATCTTTTGAGATTGCTTGATAAATATTGGATATATGTTACATTTAGAATTAGATATGATTCAATGGTGTTTATGGTTTATGCTTGAAGTGTTTGTAGCAATCTCTAGCCCATACTTTTTGTAGCTAGTTGATTGTTAGCTGCTTTGCAAAGTTAGCCTGGACTTTCATATTCATTGTGTTTAGTTCAATTGTGAATATTTGTTCATTTCAATTGCAATAGGGTTGTTTTGGATGAATGTTCATGATATGAAAATCTTTAATACCTAAGAAGATTGCACTATTTTTGTAAGATTACAGATTCATCTAGGTCAAGCAAGAATCAATTTTCTAGGGATTGGTTCATTTCAAGTATTTTATCATTTGCATTGTTAATCTTAGGACTAGTGTTAATTTAGAAATCTCTCTAAAGCCCTTGCCTTTTTCTATTTATTTTATCATTTGGGTTAGATTTAGGATTTTAAGTATCACCATATTGCAAAATCTGATAAGTTCAAAGATTCAGTATTTGTTTGTAAGGTCCCTTTGTGTTTACCACAATTTTCACATATTATCTGAGTTGTTTATGCATTTTCAATACCTAGTATTAGAGACCTCGAGGTTATCTCTTGAGGCTTGCTGATAGAGATTCACCTTTCAAGAGAGATAGGATACTTGTATCTTGTCTGAGTTGTTGTTGTGCAAAAAATGCCATCAACACGTCACAAGTTGAAACCCCTAAAGGAGGCCAAAGAAAAGGTATGTAGTAGTGCTAGAATATGTTATGTTGATGGAAGAAATTTTTAGAAGGTATGAAGCATGAGCATGCGTGTTATGCATTGATTCCTAGAATGGGTAAGGAGGATAGTGAGAAGGTGCCAGTAGAAGTTTTTGGGTTGTTGGTTGAGTTTTAGGATATTGTTTCTGATAACATACTTGAGGGTTTACCAATAGTGAGGAAGATTAGTCATCATATTGACTTGATCCCTGGAGCCATTTTTCCAAATAAGGCAACTCATAGAATGACTCCAACAGAAAATGAGGAGTTAAACAGACAAATTTAGGAGTTGTTGAGAAAGGGTTTGATTCGAGAGAGCCTGAGCCCATGTGTGGTACCTACAGTACTAGCACCAAAGAAGGATGGGGAGTGGAGGATGTGTATAGATTCCTAGGCCATAAACAAGATAACAATCAAGTACATATTTCTCTTATAAAGGATGTATGACCTGATGGACTGTTTGAGTGGAGCTCAGTACTTCACAAAGATTGATCTAAATAGTGGTTATCATCAGATCCGGATTCAAGAGGGAGATGAATGGAAGACTTCCTTCAAGACCAAAGAGGGCCTGTATGAGTGGTTAGTCATGCCTTTTTGGCTAACCAATGCACCGAGCACATTCATGTGGCTCATGAATGAGGTACTGAAAGAGTGTCTAGGAATTTTTTTTATTGTGTATTTAGATGATATTTTGATTTTCAGTAGGACTTTGGATGAGCATTTGATGCATATTTGGAGAGCCTTTGAGAAGTTAAGAGAGGAGAAATTGTTGATCGATATAAAGAAGTGTAGTTTTTTTAAGAAGGAGCTAGTGCACCTGGGGTTTGTTGTCTCAGCAGAAGGTCACAAGATGGACCCAGAGAAGGTGAAGGCTATTCTAGAATGGCCTACCCCAAGAACTGCTACTAAGGTGAGATATTTCCATGGTTTGGCTAGTTTTTATAGAAATTTCATTAGAAACTTCAATAGTATTTGTGCACCCCTAATTGAAACAATGAGAGGGGATGGAAAAGAGTTCAAGTGGAGCACTGGAGCAGCAAAAAGTTTTGAACTATTGAAACAGAAGGTGACAGAGCAGCCTATTCTAGCCCTCCCATATTTCAGTAAGGTGATTCAGGTGGATTGTGATGCTAGTGGTTGTGCCATTGGAGCATTGTTGAGCCAAGAAGGTAAGCCCATTGCCTATTTTAGTGAAAAGTTAAATGATGCTAGGAGAAAGTATTATGTATATGATTAGGAATTTTATGCAATAGTTCAAGCACTAAAGAAATGGAGGCATTATCTATTGCCAAAGGAATTTTTTTTGTATACTGATCATCAAGCATTATAGTATTTGAATAGTCAGGGAAAATTAAATCAAAGCCATATGAAACGAGTAGAATTTTTGTAGAGCTATACATTTGTTCTAAAGCAAAGGAGTGGGAGGTCGAATAGGGTTGTAGATGCCTTAAGTAGGAGATAAAAATTGATGATAGATATGCATATTGAAGTGGTTGTGTTCAATGAACTCAAAACATTGTATCCAGAAGATCCTAATTTTGCAGAGGCTTGGAAAGCTTGCAAGGAGCCTATTATAGTGGAAAGGACAAGGTGGTTGGATTTCATAATTCAGGATGGCATGTTGTTTATGGGACGCCAATTGTGTATTCTGAGGAGTTCCATGGGGGAGAACCTAATTAAGGAGAAGCATAGTGGAGGAATGGCAGGACATTTTGGTCGAGATAAGATAATTGCCATTATCAGTGAGAATTATTATTGGCCTCAGTTGTCATAGGATGTAAAGAAGTATGTACAAAGTTGCAAGGTATGTCAAATGGCTAAAGGAGTGAGCTAGAATACAGGGTTATATCAACCCTTACCTATACCATAGAGGCCATGGGAGGATATAAGTATGGATTTTGTTCTTGGTTTTCCAAGGACACAAAGAGGGAATGATTCAGTATTTGTGGTGGTTGACAGGTTTTCAAAAATGACACATTTCATTCTGTGTCAAAGGACCCATAATGCAGTCCACATTGTTAACTTTTTCTTCAAAGAGGTGGTGCGGCAACATGGTCTACCAAAGAGTATTGTCTCAAATCATGACACTAAATTTGTGGGATACTTTTGGAGGACCTTGTGGAAGAAGTTTAGAATGAACTTGAAGTTCAGTTCTACACACCATCCATAAACAAATGGGTAGACGGAGGTTGTGAACAAGATTCTAGGTAACCTACTGAGATGCTTGGTAGAAGATAAACCCAAGGGATGGGACTTGATCTTACCCCAGGAAAAATTTTCTTACAACAATTTTGTCAATAGGAGCACTGGTAGATCACCATTCTAGATTGTGTATGGAGGAAGCCCCAAAACAACTCCATAATTGAGGAAGATGGACCAAGAGAAGAAGATAAGTGTCGAAGCTAAATATTTTGTAGCGCACATCAAGGATATACATGAGAAGGTAAGAGAACATATTAACAAGATGAATATGCAGTATAAGGCCAAGGCAGATCAGAAAAGGAGGAATAAGGAGTTTAAAATTGGTGATGAAGTAATGGTCCACTTGAGGAAAGAAAGGTTTCTAGTGGGAACCTATAACAAATTGAAGATGAAGAAATTCAATCCCTGCAAGATTTTGAAGAAGCATGGTTCAAGGAATGCATATGAAGTAGAGTTGCCAGATGGAGTCAACATTTCCCCTATGTTCAACACTTCAGATTTGATAGAGTATCATAAAGGTGGCATAGAGGATGCACCAACAATAGGGTAGAATAAAATTATGACACCTACTTTAGAGAAGGAGATTGAAGCAATCTTGGATAGCCATGTGGGAAGGAGTACCAAAAATAGGCAGTATGAAGAATATCTGGTGAAATAGAGAGGAAGGCCTATGGAAGATTCATCTTGGCTATCTAAGGAAGAGTTTGACCATTTGGTTTTTCCTCAACCATCTGAGACGTGATGGAGTCACTTCTCAAACTACCCTACGTGTCTAATGTTGGAGCATTTGTGGTGTAAGGGCAATCCTACATCACCCAAGAAAAAGAGTTTCATTTCATGTTGGTAGTTTCTTAGATGTTTTTTCATTTTCGGATACCCTTTTCATCATAATTTAATTCCCAACTTACGGTTTTATTTTTCTATTCTTGGGTTGAAAGATATTGCAGTTTTAGTCTCCTAGAATTGCACCTAAAAACCTTCCAAGTCAGTTTTGAGGCACTAAATGGTCCCGAAATGGCCCCAAAACTTGTCAAAATTGGCATAGCATATTTTAAGCATGTTCTTGACTCTAACACCTTTCCAACGATTCAAACGGTTTGAAAAATGGAGTCCCAGATCAAAAGTTATGGCTCCCAAAAGTTGGCACACTTTCTAGAAGATACTAATTTTTGAATGTACTTTTGAAATTTGAATTTCAAGTTGTAATTTTTGGTGCCAAACTACCAAAAACTCAAATTTGAATGTTTTTTTGGCTCCAAACTAAAAGGGAGATCTATTTATGGGCAAGTTTTTGATTTTTGTGTAGCTTTTTGGGGGACAAGTTCACATACTGGGAAAAGGGGTTTTCTATAATTTTGTAGTTGCATATTTCCAGAACTTGAGGATCTCAGATCCTCTACATGTAAGAAGATCATTTTCAGAATAATAAAATAACATTCCCTATTTGGTGTGTTAATTTTCAATGTCTCAGGTTCCATCCTCTTCAATTTGTCACTATGGAGCCAGTTTCCATGTTGTGGACCAAGCACGCAGGATGCCTGATAGATTGCTTCACCCTCTCTAAAAAAATAATTCCCCATTGCCTAGTAGATATTCTTGCAAAAATGAGGATGCAAAGACAAGGCACGTGGAACTTGGAAGGAGTGCCTTGAAGCAAGGTGGAGGGCTCATGCAAGGGCATGTGTAATTCTTTTAAATGCTTTTTATAAGTTTCATTTATTATTTGAATATTATAAAACTATATATATAAACATATTTAATGATATAAATTAATAATATTAAATATATTTTTGTTTTTATTACTTTTTAGAACTATTGTCACAAAACTGTCAACCATAATTCATATTATTGTAGTAATCATAATAATAATAATATTTATTTTACTTTATTTGACATTATTATTATTATTATTATTATTTTATTAATAATCTCTGGATGAAATAAAAGGACTTATATTGCTCTTATTAATTTTATAATTTATTATTATTCCAGTCAAAGTCATATTAGCCTAAACAAAATATGGAATTTTATGAAGAGATTGATTCAACGAAAGAATAATTAAATAAATATAATATATATATGTCTATATATACAAATACTTTCCCATCTAAATAAATTTTCCAATTTAAATTCCTAAATCAAATAACATTCTCTTTCTACCATTCACTAATTTAAATATACAAATATACACATAACCCAAAAACCAACCAAAAATCTAAATCAAACCTTTTATTATCTTTTGCTTTCAAAGAAAACATAATAAAATAACATAATCTATGTTTTCTTCTAAATTAAATAACATTTGTTTTTAATTTATAAGAAGATACAACTAAATAATAGAGATTAAAGAAAACAACCATTTATCCCTACTATATAATTTATTTCCTCAAAAGTAAGAGAGTAAAGTTAATAAATGTTATTTCCACCTATTTAGTTACTTAAAACATATTTCCCTTCCTTTTAAAAAGAGGATCGGTTCTCCTCTCTGAATTATAAATAAGGATATATTTAGGGGAAGAGAGTATAAGGACAAAAGTTTCACTCGTTTTAGGGAGATAAAACATGGAGCAATTTTCTTATAAATGCAAATGACACCAAGAGCTATTATTTCAAATCTTCTATGATAAACTAGAGATGTTATCCATTAAATTAAAACAACGTCAAATGACAAGGTCAACATGACTTCACAAGACACAAATAAACAACTCACTTGATATTCAAAGATGATCGAAATGGAGGGACACTACAAGATGCACAATCTCCCTAACCCTATGTTTGCCAAATGGCCAACTTTGAAAGATTGCACACAAAATGATGTAGAAGAGGACATAATTCCTCAATTATGACACTTGAGAAATAATTTAAATCAATAATAGTACCCTAGGAATATGTTGAACAACTTTTATTTAAATGGTCCACCCATTTGAGGTCCCAAAACTGAGAGGAACTAACAAGACCAAAAGGAGAGAAAAATTGACTAGGTTTTTGGAGGTTCACATGACCAAAATAGAAAAAACATAATTAAATTAAAATGCATAAAAAATATTTTTACAAGGGAATGGAGCTTATAAAACCTCTATTTATCATTGGTTGAGAGGGTTTTCATTCTAGTTTTTGTATGGGAACAAGGCTTCCCCAATACAGAACTAGGCCACCCCAACACACTTAGCCAAAAATGTATTTTTGGGCCTACCAAAACCAAACCACCCTAGTATTGTACTAGGCCCTTAAATTATGTTAAAAATCTGCCTCACTACTTACCAATCCACCCAAATAGTGTTAGAAACATTTTGGATAGGCTGGGTTAATCCTACATAAGATAGGGTTGCCTCGTTACCGCACCAAGTCACCCAACTGCGAAATATTTCTAGGTTCATTTTAGATTTTTCACATTGTAATATTGAAAACCATAAATTGATCATCCTCAGTTCCAACACTAAAACATGTAAATAAGCCAATACACCTTTCTATTAAAAAAATTTACACCCATCTCAAAGAGAGGTTCATTAATAACACTATTACAATCTATATGAATAAACAACATCCAAATACATGAATTCAACTTGAAAATAAATTATTTCATTCCATTCCTCAATCAATGAACCTCAAGTTCCCAATGACGGTTATTGCACTACCCAACCTCATGGAATCAAATGATCCACTCACACCATGCTAGAGATAGTCACATGGGCCACAAACACAACACTAATGCCAAAAAAAATGAGATATGGATTACACACATGCTTTACACAATGAAAAAACTCCACATGCACATCATAAAACAACCAATCATCCAAACCATATAATGGATCCAATACAAGTAATCACTTGGTATAGTCACAAATGAAATAACATAAAACACATTAGGTAACCTCACGAATGTCATATTACAATTCGCATTAGGCCAACTCACCAATGTGATACAAAGAATCATCCTTTGGAAAATCACCAAGGGAATAACCAGATCACATGGAAGGGAATACATCCTCCTTCAATAGTGTGTCTCACTTTTGGGACATGCTGATCTTTTCTTGAAATCATTTTTTTAGAAAAACTAATGATTTTAGCTTTGAGAGGTTCCATATAAAGGGTTTCAATTGAAGAGGAATAGATAAGACCCCCTATATAAAACCTCCTTGGATAGAACCCCTCTAGTATTAAATCATACCCATAATAGAGTCTCCTTTGCACCTATCAAAATGTTGGCAAAAAGCCATGTTTACTTTAATTTTTTAGGGATTAAATAACGTTATTTAGAACTGATTTTTTGCAAGATTGTAGCCCTTGAAACAAGATTTACAACAAGTATAGTTTTTATATGTATTCACTTTATCTTGTATTTAATTTTTAATTTTTACTGAACATAGATTTTTCTTTGAACATCAAGCTCTTCATTCTACAAAGGTGGAAAAATATTAAACCATTGTAAAAAAAATTCAAAAAATACCCTTTCCCTAGGTATTGATGTCCTTGTCTCACTAAAAAAGGAAAAATTGGATTTCTATATATACACAAAAAATTAGGTTGTATGACACACACACATGTCCAAATTATAGTTACTGTGACTTCAAAATTTAGTTAAAAAATATATATGTAACAAAAAATTATGAAAAAATATCCTTTCCCTAGACATTGATGTTGAGAATTTATATACCAAAAATTAGAATTTTTATCATTTATAAAAAAAAATTATGTTGTACGACGCAAATGTTAATTTATGAAAATATTATTTTTTTCATTTGAAATTAGTTATTAAAGGAGATGTTGAAAGATTCATGATTTATTTTGATTTAAAAAAAAATAAAAACATATATTTAGAATCTACACACAAATTGCCACAAATCACTAGTCTGCATCATATTAAAATTCTTAACAATTTAGCTGCTATAGGTCTTAGAAGATGAATATTCATTTAAAAATATTGATATAAATTTCCATCTTGAGCAAAAAGTGAGACATGGTATTGTCACATGGGACACAAACACAACACTCATGCCAAAAAAATGGGATATGGTGTAACACCCCACCACGTAACCCCAAAGGATAACCAATAATTTACATAAAAACCACAATTTTTTATTTTTTTAAAATACTACATTAACATTCCATGTGCAACTACATTCGTAACAAAGTTAGAACAATACATTAGCATAACCGGTTATCCCTTGGGGAAAGCATGACTATGTTACATGCTAACCTAACTTCATTCTCCCATAACCAAAATGTGAGAAAATAACTAAATATGACATTTCCATCAATGATATAAATCAAAACCATAAATACATATGTCCATCATTAATCTTAATTACAATAAAGAAAGCATGAAATGAATAGAGAGGTTGCATGATAGACTCAGCGGAAGAGCAAGGTGATAAGCTATAGGACCAATCCTCTCCAATATCTCAAATGGCCCCACAAAACGAGGTACAAGCTTAGAGCCATTTCCATAATGGATTGGACTCTTTTGCAGATGCACTCTCAAAAACACATGATCACCAACAGAGAACTGGGGGTCGACTCGATGTGCATCAACGTACTTCTTTTTCCTATCTTGAGCTGCCACCAAATGCTCTCTAATGCGAGCTACCTACTACTCCATGTCTTGAAGCATCTTGGGTCCAAGGATAACTTTGTCCTCAAGTTGGTCCCAACTCAACAAAGTCCAACAAGGATGACCATATAAAGCCTGGAATGGAGGCATACCAATCGAGCTATGATAACCATTATTATATGCAAACTCCACCAGATGCACATAGTCCTCCCAACGAGACTGTTGATCCATGACGTACATGTGGAGCATGTCCTCAATAACTTGATTGCCTCTCTCATTTTGGCCATTAGTTTTTGGATGGTATGCTGAATTGAAGTTTAGCTGAGTCTCCAAGGCATGCTACAAAGATGTCCATAGAGCAGAAGTGAACACTAGATCTCTATCAAAAATGATTTTTCAAGGAATTCCATGCCGTCCCAAAATGTCCTCCATGAAAATTCTAGGCATAGATGAAGTAGTGTAGGACAACCAGATAGGGGAAAAGTGTGCCACCTTGGTCAATCTGTCAACTGTGACCATGATAGCATCATTTTGATGCAAAGACATAGACAAACCAACAATAAAGTCCATCGAAATAATGTCCCATTTCCACTCAGGAATGAAATGGGGCTGCAAAAGACTCACAGGATGCTAATGTTCCACCTTTACTCTCTAACACTCCAAGCATCTTGCAAAAAAATTAGTAATATCTCTCTTCATATTAGCCCAAAAATACAGTGAACGAAGGTCTGCATACATCTTTTTAACCCCCGAATCAGCAGAATATGGAGCTCAAAGAGCCTCAGTCAAGATTAGGGTTCAAAGATCCTCAGAAAAAGGTACATACATATGGCTCATATACCTCAAAGGACCATCAGACTCCAATGTATATCTTACAAACTTTCCTTGTAAAACTCTACCTGACTCAATTTCTGCCTTCACTTCCCGGTACCAGCTATCTGCAGGGAGAACTGTGAGGATTTGGCTCCTCAAATTTATGCCAAGAGACACTAAAGATATCTCATGCCTTCATTGACTCAGAGCATCTGCCACCACATTTTCCTTGCCCTGGATGTATTTAACTTCAAAATCATACTCACAAAAATTCCATCCATCTCCTCTATCTGGCATTCAGGTTTGACTGCATAAAAATATACTGCAAGATGCAATGATTGTTGTGCAGCTCAAACCAATGCCCCAAAAAGGAATGCATCCATCTCACTAGAGCATGCACCATGGAAACTAACTCCAATTCATGCGTGGGGTAATTTATTTCATTGTTCTTAAGCTTGTGGGATTCATAAGCAATCACCCGACCCTCCTGCATAAGCATAGCTCCCAACCCCTCCAAGGATGCATCAATACATACAACAAAATCCCTAGTAGGATTAGGAACCACTAGGATAGGAGTACTAGTCAATCTCTCCTTGAGGGTCTAAAAAGAAGACTGGCACTGAAATGACCAAACAAATTTCTTCCCTTTCCTCTAAAGAGAAGTGATATGGTGTGCAATCCTTGAGAAGCCCTGAACAAAATGTCAATAATAGCCCACCAAACCCATAAAGCTATGAACCTCAAATACATTTGTGGGTGTAGGCTAATAAATTATGGCTTGAATCTTTGAAGGATCCACCGCAATACCTTCACCTAAAATCATATGACCCAAATACTTCACCTCCATCTTATAGAACTCGCACTTTTCCAAATTAGTATACAGCTAGTTGTGTCTCAAACACTACAACACTTGTTTCAAATGTTCCTCATGTTCCTCCATAGTTTTTGAGTAAATCAAGATGTTGTCAAGAAACATGAGAACACATCTGTCCAAGTAGGTTTGAAAGACCCCATTCATCAAACTCATGAAGACTGACAGTGCATTTGTCAAACCAAATGACATCACAGTGAACTCATAATGTCCATATTGAGTGCAAAATGTTTTCTTATGAATGTTGGCCTTGGCGATACACAATTGATGGTATCCTGACTTAAGGTCAATCTTTGAGAAAATCTTAGCCCCCTTAATCTGGTCAAATAGATCATCAATTCTCGGTAGAGGGTATATGTTCTTAATTTTCACCTTATTAAGCTACCTGTAATCAATGCACAAGTGGAGGGAACCATCCTTTTTCACAAATATCATTGACACTCCCATAGGGGAAACACTAGGATGGATAAACCCTTTTTCTAACAACTCCTCTAGCTGCAAGTGAAGCTCTTGAAGCTCCTGAGTTGTCATCTGATATGGAGCCCAAGAAATAGGCTTAGATCTAGGTACCAAATCAATTCTGAAGTCAATGTCACACTTTGGTGGCATTCCTAGAATTTCACTCGGAAAAAACCATCTGCAAACCCCTTAAGAAGAGGATAGTCATTTAGAGATATTTCACGACTCTCCTCCAAATCAAGGTCATTAAATTGACACTGCAAAAAGCTGACAACCCTGATGAGCACACCTTTTCAACTGCATCGCAAATATCATCCGTAAGGAAATAGGTCTTTGAATGCCAACAATTTTAGCCTCCTTGTCAGAATCATCTACACAATGCACCAACTTGTAGTGACAATCAATCATGGCACGGTGTGCACTCAGCCAATCCATGCCTAACACCACATCGTAGGATCCTAAGGGAAGGATTCAAAGATCCATTGAAGTCTCAAAGGGCCCAATACTCAAGTTACAACCTTAGACAAGAGACTGTATCACCACCTTAGCCCTAGAAGCCAATTTGACCAACCACCTAGAACCTTTCCTTGCTTCCACCAGTCCAAAGCGCTAAACTACAAAAGGAGAAATGAAAGAATTCGATGCACCAAAATCAAAGAGTATAGATATGCTAGAGCCCTACAACACACCCAAACCCTCAACCACAGTTCCTTGATGATCCGCTTGATGGTTTTCAACCATCGCAAAGACACGGTGTGACTAACTCACATCGCCAACTATTGGCTTGGAAGTAGTTAGCCTCTAACTATATCCTTTGAAACTCTTCTATGGACGTTTCCTAGCAATATGGCCCTATTGGCCACAAGAAAAGAAACTAGTGCCACAATTGAAACCCCTACCCCCAGATGGAGCATTAGATTGCTGGGCATGTGCAGGATCATGGTATGCCAAAAAGTGGCAATGGAGAAAAAAATACGTGTTTCTACGACTCAAAAACGCGAAAATGGTGAGTTGACTTTTTGGAGCTCGGGTAACTACCGAGGCAGAGGGAAAAACTTAGATTTAGGAATCAGATATCCAATTCAAATCGGATATCCGATCCAAATCGGATATCTGATTTTGTTGACATATATATATATATAAAAAATCGGGTGACCAAAACTCATTCACATTTACTTTCGGCTCAACGGCAGCAGGCGCACAGTGGAAAGCAAAATCTGATATCCGATTTGAATTCCATCTCTAACAGGTAAATTTCTTTATTTTTTATTTGCTCTAATCAAATTTTCAATTAGATTTGTTTATTTTTAGTTGATTTTTTTCAAAATAGGGTTTTTTGGTAGAAAAACTAGGGTTTTTGTTGGATTTAAAAAAAAACTAGGGTATTTTTGACTAATGCTCAAAATCCTTTTGGAAAATAAGTTTCCTCTCCCACAATAATGCCTTCTATTCCCAACTTTACACCTCCAATCATAGCATCAATGATGGAATATAACAATGGTTTAAACTCAAGCTTAGGAATTTCTAGTGGAAATTATAATAGTTTTGTCCCTTCACCTATAACACCTTCATATTCATCACCCATCCTAAACATGAAATATAATATCCCACCATTCCTCCATACTAGTTCACCATACTTGAAAAACTCTCACAACATGTGGCCCAATGATTTTGTGATAAATCAACTTTTTTATTTAAAGCATGAGATTATTACAACAACAAATTTCAAACTTAAAACAAAATCAAACCAATAGTAAACATCCAAAATACCTTAAACATAGTTCATTAATGTTCACTATTCTAAATACACCTATGCTACAAAACATTGAAATACCTCGCTTTGGAAAGTACAATGGTAAAAAATATCCTAATAACCATTTTTTAGTTTTTACTACCTTGTGTAGAGACTTTATTTTTGAAGATTCACTCATAGTGAAACTCTTTTCTAGATCATTGAAAGATATGGCCTTGGATTGGTTTTGTTCATTGTCAAACAATCAATTACCTCCTTTACACAACTCATTAATGATTTCCTCCAACACTTTCAAGTGAACATCAGTCCTCAAGTTACATTAACAAATTTAGTTCATTGTAATCAAGGACCTAAAGAGAAAATAAAAACTTTATGAAATGATACTAATCCCTTTATTTGAAATTCTCCTATAGTCTTCAAGATGTTGACATTCAAAGGGTGTTTATAGATAACTTACAACCTAATATTCAAGATAAGAAATTGCTAATGAAATATCCATCCTTAACACATTTTTGTATAACCCTTCATGATTATCGAATATCGATTAGTTGGTATGAAGGTACCCCTTCATAGGCTCGTATTGGTCAATCATATAAGTCATGCCTCAAAAGAACTATCAATCATTTAAAAAGAAAAACAAAATATTCATTACTTGATAAACATTCATGTCAAACTGCTCATAATATTGAGATAGAAGTAACTACTGTAAACATAACTCTAGATATAAATTTAGGCCATGAGATAGGAAATTTTCATAGTTGTTTGATTCTCTCCATGTGATCATGTTTCAATTGTTAAACAAGAATATGATTCAACTTCCTCCAATTAGTCATATTCAAACAATTAAACCTTTACCACCAAACTTTAATGCAAAAACATTTTTTCAATATCATTGTACACCTCGACATGATATGGAAAGATGTAAGCATATTTATAACCAAGTGCAAGACCTCATTCTAATCAAATCCAGTTGGATGACCTATTAATGACAAAGGAAATAAATTGGTTTCACCTAATCAATACTTACAAATATTTACAAGCCCATTGCCAATTCATTCAACAAACTTTGTTCAATACAATGATAATGAAGAAGATGATAATGATTTTTCCATCTTTATAAACATTACTAATATTCAAAATCGCCAAAGGAAAAACCAATATTTTGTTTGACATTTTCTTTTACATATATTGATTCTTCTATAACTACACTCGATGGTCTTCTTTCAAGTTTGTAGAAACCGAAAGGAATACTCATTGATCCCATATGCATAGTGAATATGATCCAGGATTGTGTATGTACATGAACTTTTGTCTGAGATGATTATGAACAATCAAAGCATGATTAAAAGCTCGCATGATGGTTATGGCTTCCTATAATAGTGGTTTGATAACTCTCGATGAAATTTGGACCTAAATAGTTGGGTGGTTTTGTGTCGTTTTTATATGAAAAATTTGAGTTTAGCATGGATTTTGATAAAATTTGAATGTTGCAATGGATTTTGACTTAAAAATAGTGTTTTATGTATTTTGGATTAAAATTAGAAAATTTTATATAGATTTTTGTTAAAAACTAGGGTATTTTTATAATATTTTCATTTATATTGTCTAATTTTAATTAGATTGATTTGTTTTTATATTGAATCGGGCATTATGGCTGCTGACAATGAAAATGCACCAATTCCACCACCTCCACCACCTCCACCTCCTCCACCTCCTCCACCTCCACCTCCACCACCTCCACCACCACCACCTCCACCACCTCCACAGCCATCAATTCAAGAATTAATTTCTGAAAAATTGCAACAATTAAGGGGCATTTCTGAAGTTTATACAAGAGTCCCTTGATTATCTTCGATGTCAAACACAATGAATGAAATAATTAAAAATATAGAAACCCTCTCCTCACAACATAATGCCTTTCATTCGTGGCGAGAAGACATGAGAGAATATTATGCATGTGGATTGTCCTATGATGATGTGAAAGATCTTGGAATAACCAAAGCCCAAATAACTCTTTATTTGTTAACCCTTTGGTTTGCCGGAGTTAATGTTAATAAAACAAAACTTTCTATAAAATGGTGCACTCATAGAGACATTGTAGAAATTTTTTGGGATCGTTGGTGTATGGTTTGTTTGAAACCACCGAACAACAATTTGGATGTACCATTTTACTTTATAAAAAAATTATATGCTGAGTTTGTGTTAGGGCATCATGTCAATTACTTTGACATTAGACCCTTCTAGGGTGTTGGTGGAGGTATGCCCCAGGATAGAGCAAGGGCAGTTAGAGTAATACCCCGCCCACATGTTCCCCTCCCTCCCACTTCTCTACACGCCACCTCGGTATACCATCTAGATATTAGCACAGGATCGGCCTTTATTCTCGATGCTATTCCACTCTTTGAGTAGTCTTTTTGGTTTAGCATGCTTTTATAGTATTTCGGCCACATTAGGTGATGTTGGTGATGGCTCAAGTGCTGCTGCATCATCCTCATCGAGCCCACATATTTGTGTACCACATACTTGCTCCATGTGCCTCCAAATATGCTTGGGTCCTCTTGTAGAGCCTGCCGAGCATCCCCTAGACACTTCTGATTATGACTTCCACAATGTGGATATTATAGATGGGGCCTTGAGGGAAGTGGAGCACCTCTCTGAGAGTCCTCTCTGTAGGGGACATTGAGTCGTGACAAGGTAAAATTTAAGTTGTGAATTTATAACTTGCATTTGTTTTTAATGAATATTAATAAGAGATAGTATAATGCTAATATTTATTTACATGGTCTATTGAGTTGATGTCAGGAGGGTGACAAATGTGACAAATAGCACCTTGAGGGCCATTTCATTTTGGCACGGACATGCACCACAGTATATATTTTGCACTCATTCATTTACATTTATTTGTGTATACTTTCTTGTCCTTTTGAATTGTCATTAAAATGAGGTATATGATAACATATGTTTATCTTATTTTCCTCTTATAAAGGAAAATACCTTCTGCTTGGCAGTGCAACCTTGTCAGTTAATAGAGTAATGTTGGATAAGGAGCAAGGTAATTGAACTCAAATTTGATTGAATTAAAATTTTAAGATGTGATTATACATACGCCGACATAGATTGGTAGTTTCATATGTACTTGTATTTTTTATGTGGCCAAGGGAATTATGAGCTATCGTCCTTGTTGACAAGGGCCACAACACCCGGCGGTACTTATTGGAACCCACACGAAGGAGTAGGTGTTGAAGCAGCTCAAGGAGGAGGTGTTGAAACACCTAAAGAAATATGTGTTCATTTTATTTTGTGTTTGGTATTTATATGTTCCTATTACTGACAATTGTATGCTAACTTGGATCAGTTTTATGTTTTTGTTCACCTATGTAGATTGAAATTACAAAAGATGGTTTGGTCAGTTCTTTGAGAGGGGCATATTCTAGAACTCCTGACCCTTTGAAGAGATAGATATTTCAGGTAATCAAGATTACAATTTTAGAGTTCAATTATAATTTAATGTATATTGATTTTGATGTTAATTATTGATTTTAAATTTTATAGTATAATAATAATCTCAATTGTGGTTTGACTTTTCTTGTCGTACCTTGAGGAGACAGCGAGTGCTTCAAAGAGGCTCCATTTTGATGATCCTGGTAGTTTAGAATGAGATAGACATTTTGGCATGTAAATATTGAATAGTTACCAGATGGCATATGCCACATATTGTAAAATTTTGTTTGAGTTGGTACGTTGATGCCATTTTTGTATATGGACATACACACTTGATTATTGGATAATTTCATATATAGAAGTTGACAATCAAAATTTAATTGCCTCCTCATGTGCATAATTAAACTCTTTGAAATTTTAATCAAGTGAGCAATGGTTAAATATCTTGATGTACAATAGCATAAAAAGAATGGTTATATTATGTAGTTTATTCTATGATAGCGATTACATTGCATTGCACATCTTTCAAAATCAAAGCATTACCTCACATTGCATAAGTAACAACTAGATGTTGATAGATGAAAAATTTCAATTACAATATAGTTTTTACAAAGTCCAACATAGCAATTATGCTGCAGTACTTCACTGATGCATAACTAATAATTAAAGAATTTATTCATATTATTGATTATTTGCATTACACATCTTTCAAACTCAAACCATTGCTTCACATTGCAAGCTTATCCACTCCAAGCACCTATCCTTGATGTGCTTTCCTTTTGTCGGTCAAATAAATGCTAGGCACCAATTTGGAGTTAGTCTTGTCGGTCTAGGTGCCTATTCTCATCCATCATGCCACTCAAAACATCATTTTTAGATCACTCCGGGCACCATTTTTACCCTCGCTCCTTTGCTTCATGGTACTAAGGCACACTTTCAAAAAGCCTCATGTCATTGCTCACATTCAGGTTAGGTGCATGTTTTGAGTGATGCTCTATAAAAGACCTCTCCTTCTGCCACTTAACGTTGATAAAGCATAGACCTAGACTAACACATACCTAGACTTTCAAATTAAATTAATTAACCCATGCAAAAACAAAATCACAAGAACACAAGAGCACACAAATTAGTCACTCACTATCAGGTTGAACAAGAGGAGCAAGTAAACAAACATAATTTGCAATCTTTCCTTTATTTATTTCGTTACCCCAGTTATACTTTCAAATTTGACTAAAACATTATTCAAAATGCAGCGTATATGGTATAGTACAATGTGGCATACCCAAAGGAGAAGGGAGCAATATATAATTTAGAATATGAATTAAATGATTATGAAACAATGTTGGGTATAGTAATTAAAATATCTAATAGTAGTCTTATATTCAATACTTACTCTGTGTACTAACTATTAAGACATGTGAATGTTGTAAACATATTATACAATGATTTTCCAATTTACAAAATGTAATCAAATTTAGTTTGTCAATATAATAATTTTGCACTATTTGAACTTTCCAACATTCCTACAAATTTATCTAGAAGTTGCTTCTAATTTACAATACACTCTTGTATACATCTTATTATAAAAAATAATAAGTAGCTTGGAAGGAAAGAAAAATCCATGGTTTTTATAAGTTACTTGGTATCTTTTCTCAAGATATGCTAATTTCTTGTAATATAATAATAAGAGTACAAACAAAAAACATACAATAACTTATTGTTCTTTGAATAGAACACAAAGAACCACTTTAATTCTCTATGTGATAATTTATAATAGTAGGCTCCATTGAATAATACATGTACCCAAAAAGTATAGCTTCAACCAAAAAAATAGTTGGCGATAAACCATCATGATTTTCTTGGCTCATAGAATGTGTCCTTTGGAGGCTTTGTGGGTAATGTGCGTAAATTTCATTGGTTCAATATCCTATTTGTTATAGTTATTTTTGCATTTAGAATTTTATATAGAGGGAGGGAGTTTCATCTCTTCAAGCTATCTTTGTGTCTTTGGAATGTTTGATTCATTAATTTTTTATTCTATTTTATTTGTTGTTGAATTTTTATTTATATTACAATATAAAAGAAAAATAAATGAAAATCAAGTTATAAAATTTAACGAAATGCTAATTACATTATCACACAAAATTGCAAGCTCAAAGATGTACTTGCATAGATCAGATGATGAGGATTAAAAAAAATAGAGCAAACCGAATTGTGAAATTGGATGGAAAAGGTTTGTCCAAAATTCATAACAACC